>CAJQZN010043312.1:0-32495 GCA_907164685.1 Colias eurytheme
TTAAGTTTATGTTCTCACCTACCTTTAGCCGTGACATATACATTTCACAATGTTTTTTTTAGAAGATGCCTGTATAGTTTTATCACAGTAGGTATTACAATATTGTGGTTTTATCATGACTATTTTTATATTTTACTACTAAAATTTGAATACTTACTTATAGATTGTTTTTTTTTAATATAAGCTAAATAGCTAATTTATCTCTATATACAGGTTTTAGGCTTATTTTTTAATACGAACTGGTAGGTATTTGGTTATCAACGGTCAAATTAAATTCAACAGATAAAAATTTTTAAAATATTATTAGATTGTTTCCTATCTAGACAAAAGAATTTTTCATTATAACAACTAAAGGGAACAATATAATATGTGTTAGATTGAAATCTAGATTCTAGAATGAGAATAAAATAATAAGAACACAAATACCGGCAATAAAGAAAAAAAAATTTGGAAAATCCAAAAGTGCACGCCTCATAATTTTTTTTAATAAATATTTATTAATTATTATTTTTGTTTATTTAATAACAATTAAACCACATCGAATCAGACCCTGAAAAATGAAAGGGTTTCTATTCCTGAGCATACTCAAGCGTAAGAGAAAAAAAAAGACTCGATTAGTAAAGTATTTCGGTCGCTATCGTGTTAACAAGAAAAAGGATCCGCACATACAGACACACGGACGTCCAAGACAGAACTTTTTTAAACTGTTTTTTAAATAGTTTAAATAACAAAAATGACATCAAAAATATCATGAACGTTAAAAATAGTGTTTTTTCTTAATATGTGAGTGTATGTATTATCTTACAAGTGCAATGTATGATACATAAAGTCATTTTAAGTTTGAAAAATCAGATGTTTTGCGCGAAGTGACAGTAGTACCCACCTCAACGCTTCGCTTATGAGGCGTGCAATATTAACCAAAACTCTTATACTAATTGAAATCGTATGTAGTAATATCGTTCAATCGCCTAGTTATCCGATAATACAATTCTGCAAAATTAGTATCTACATTCAACTAATTAATAATATGACAGCGAAGCGACAAATGTGATTATGGCAAGATACATGACTAATATCGTATAACAATTATGTAATTTTGGCCAGTACCATATATCTATGACGTGACAATGCTCGTCACAGCATGCATTTTGGGTCTACGTTTAAACCTTATTGAAATAATTCAGTAATGGTTTGTTAATTTTTATTATAGATGAACTTGTCGGCTAAAAGGAAGACGCATATAACATATGAAATATTATAAGATTCAATTTTGTTGTACTAAGTATGATAAGAGTCAGAGAAACCTATTTAAACCTTCAATTAGAAAATTAAAACATTTCTAAAATACGTCTGCCCTTTAGCCAAGGAGACATATGACTCATTAGTATTTCTAATTTCAATTTAAAACGTAAGCTTGTGTTGGGATGATATTGTACATAGCCTAGAGTCGGATATCAGTCATATAGAGTTTGTTCAAAAATATCATTATCTCATGTATTCATTAGTATCACAATTTGACTCATTCATCAGTATCTACTTAACTTAATTCCAGTCGAGATTGTGTTCTATTCTTGTCGCGTCTAGCAATTGTAACATTCTTTGAATAAATCTGACATTTGCGTAATATGGCTGTGACCTTGTAATTCACATGGTGTTCCAAAACTTCCAGTTTAGTATTCGCGGTCGTTCAAGGTCATACAGGTGTAGACTACTAATCGATTGTGCCATCTTCTTGCAGTTACTTAACAGTGAACTTATTATGTATTACTTCTCCACTAATATGTACATACTATTGAGAGGGATTCTTCTTTTTAAAATACATTATTCCTGAGTGATAGGCTACAATTTTTTTGTTGTCGTCTCAGTTCCAATTGGAAAGGGTTGGGATGAACGGCTCATAAACTATGTTTATCAATATTTACTACTTAATATTGTTGTACAGTTAGTTTGTTTGAATGTAGAGTCTGTCAGTTTAATTATAATATTATTATACATCTACAATATAAAAATGAATCCAAAAATGTGTTGGTAAGCGCATAACTCGAGAACGGCTGAACCGATTTCGATAATTCTTTTTTGAATATATTCCTTGAAGTACGAGGATGGTTCTTATGTAGAGAAAACGTAAACATGTACCACGGGCGAAGCCGGGGCGGACCGCTAGTAATATATATAAATCTCATGTCACAATGTTTGTCCTCAATGGACTCCTAAACCACTTAACCGATTATAATAAAATTCGCACACCATGTGCAGTTCGATCCAACATGAGAGATAGGATAGTTTAAACATGTAGGTACCACGGGCGAAGCCGGGGCGGACCACTAGTATTATATAAATTATTCTGATTCGCATTAATGTGCTTGAATCATTTCCAATCTGATATCGAGTCTAAATTTGTTTCTGTTTATGAAAAATGTTTGTCGTCTTGACAAAGTCCGTTCCTAAAGTAAATTGATTTTCGAGAAGAATGTTAGAAATAATAATTAAATACTACGGCGACAGCTTTTTCAACATTGCCAACTTAATACAGCTCCCTTTAATTTTAATTCCAGGCCAAGCGTGGCTAATCGTCTCAAATAAAGAGAACCAACTAAATTACATTTTCTTAAGACCTAATTTATCTAACTTAAATGTTCTAAAAGGATAGCAGTTTAAAAAAGATTAGCAATTCGATACTAGAGATTAAATAAACAATATTATAATATGTGTGTAAATAAAAGACCTTGAAGATAATATAACAAGTATACAATATGTAATGAAAAATAATGCCGCTAATATAATATCGATCAAAGATATATTTATCCAGTTTCATACGGCATATTACATGTAATAAATGTAACTACAATTACTACCTACATAGTACATACTTATCACAGCGAAATTCTGCCCGTTCCTGGAATAATCTGTAGCCCTGTGCTGTAGGTTGTAGCTTTGATCTTATTTGTTAATAATAAAAGTTACTAGTAATTGGTCTGCGGCTTTATTCACGTTGTCTATTACTATTATATCACTCGCTTGTCTTTTGGAATGTTATGAATGTTAGAAATATATTTTTAGAATTCACGAAAAATTTATATAGAAAATCAAGTGTAAATCATCATTTATGGTTTCGAATGTGGATATAAAATATTTGTCTCTTTAAGCCAAACCTAAAAAAATAAAAAAGACGTGTGGCACTCGGGGACTGCCGCGGTAAAGCTATTGCATAGCATGCCTTCGAGCCACACCTCCGTGTCCGTCGGAGTGGGGAGCGTGAGGTTTCTTTCGTTACGGAATGTCTGGATTCGGTCCCCGCGCTCAAGGCCCGCGATAGAAGCTATGCAATAGCTTAACAAAAGCAGATAACCCATAACTTTACCGAAACCTGAAAATGCTATAAAAATACAACAGGCATTAAATAATTCCTTTGTATTTTAATGCTAGCAGTAATTTAGTTATGAGACAATGAACCCTGAATGTAAATGTTGTTTAAATAGGTAATATCGTAAACAATTGGTTTTCCGTGATTACATTACGTACCTGACTAGTGGTGGTAATAGGGAATTTTCCTAAAGCTCTATTTGTTACTAACTGACCACTCAGATTTACGTTGATGAAATAGTGTTGCTTTCAAATTTGCTTTTGGAAAATTGCAAGGCGGTATAATAAGCCCTTTTTAAGTCGTTTATTTTCTATGCATTGATACAAATAATACGCTAGCTTATAATAAAAATTATGTACCTAAGTATTTCATTCAAAGGACGGAACACAACAAAAACATTATACTGAAACTGTAATTCAGTAAAAAAAGTACCTTATGTTAAATTTATTTGAAATAACTCAGTCAAAAAGTCTCTTTAAATAAATTGTGTTTGAAAGAATGGAAATGCAGTCTGTAATTACATTATGGTTAAATGTAACCTAAGACTAATGTTGAAATAACAGGAAAATGTATTCAAAATAAAATGTCACTGTTCCGCTGAAATTTCTACTTTAAATTCACGACGTGTCTTCAAAGACAAAGTAACTGTGTGTTGAGTAATAACTAATTAATATAACTGTTGTTATTCTTGTGTATAATTTATTTTAAAGTGTAGCAACTGCTTTTGTTTATTTGGCGAAGCAAGATACTATGAATTTATTAAAGTGTCATGACTGTTCTTGGTACAATATAATAAAGTAGAAAGAAGTTTTACGAATGCTTAACAATAAATGTTAATTGTTAACAAATAAACAAACAATAATTTTGGGTAATTTATTTTTAAGTAGGCTATATCTCCAATTATTATTATTTAAGTTATCTTAACTCTGAGATAAAATCCGTCTTGTTATTATGTTTTCTCTATGTAATGTTTTGTAATTATTTCCTCGCTAATTTTAATCAGTATCAGCCAAAGAAGATAAACAGCTAGTAAGTGATACAATTAACTTCCAATGCACCTAGGCTCCTAAATGAAAAGGAGAAAAGTTTTAAATCCAGTAAAGTAAGAAAATAGGTAATTGAAATAAGTAAAAAAAAATCGCATAGATATACTTACCGAGCCAATTCAATTTAAAGTTTAAGTATAAGACGTCTAAAATATACCTAATTTATATTTTTTACACTAAAGACTCTTATCATATCAAAGTCAAAATAAACTATTTGGTGTGATCTCCTCTATTTCTAAAACATGCATATTTTTGAAGTGAAAACTTCTTTAGCGGCGTTGAGCACTTTTTCTGTAATGGGTATAAAAGCGTAAGACGGATACCATTCCAAAATATCAAACATGCTCAACGTTAATAATCAAGTTTTCACTTCTGCCGTCACTCCCGGAGTGCAACCCGTCTTTTTTTTTGAAGTGAAAACTTCTTTAGCGGCGTTGGGTATAAAATCTTAAACTCGCGTCAGGACACGTGGCCTGACCGAAAAAGCGTAAGACGGATTTTTTTTAGCCCTTATATTCCATGCGTAAGACGGATACCATTCCAAAATATCAAACATGCTGAACGTTAATAATCAAGTTTTCACTTCTGCCGGCACTCCTGGAGTGCAACCCGTCTTTTTTTATCAATGAACAGTAAGGACTGTTTACTTTTCGAATTAAATCAACATAAACGCAAGTAAGGAAGTAACAAACAAGGTGAATATGTGGAAATCACATATTATTATGTCCGCAATCAGACACGAGAAATGAATTTATATGGGCGATAATGATATCATTTAAACGACCATTGTTTACAATACACAACCACAGATAAAAAAGAGCGTGTGTGCCGAGCACACGTGTCACAAGTGAAACTTTTTTGGCAAGATTCAAATATATTACAAAATCCTCGCCTTACTCCATGACGTGACTGTATTGACATAACGGGACTTGAAATTTTACTCTCAACGCGAATAAAGAAGTTTCACTTCAATAATGGTTTTGGTACAGCGCCATCTAGTTACAAATGAAGGAAACTTTGCAAAGTTTAAATGTACGCTGTTACTTTTGTTTCCGAGCTTTTATATTGTCAATATTATGTTTAATGTTTATCGATATTTGTAATGTTCACTTTGTCCATAAAACTTAATTACAAATATATATATCAAATTACTAGATTTCCGCCCGCGGCTTCACCCGAGTTTTCAAAGGAAAACCCGCATAGTTCCCGTTCCCGAGGGATTTCCGGGATAAAACCTATCCTATATGTTAATCCAAGTTACCCTCTATATGTGTGCTTAATTTCATTAATCGGTTCAGTAGAATTTGAGTGAAAGAGTAAGAAACACACACACATCCACACAAACTTTCGCATTTATAATATTAGTAAGATAAATTACAATAAACCTTACTATAATAGCTGCATTGGTAGCTTCACAGTCACAGTTTTGTTTAAATATATTGTTATATTAAGTTTCGTGTATTTCTAAAATTATAAAAAAAAAATATATATTTTACATGCCAACAGATAGGTAAATAAAATCTTAAGGAAAACTTGTGTTTCTTGTGGGAAATTAATTTTTGATTGCTTGAAAGGGGCCAAAAATAAAGATGACAATGGTTCTCATGTGAAGTAAAAAAGTGAAGCATCCGCTTGAAGGTCGAAAGCTTAGTAAAATATAGTAAAAAGCTACATCGACATAGATCTAAATTTTGGTCATACATACGTATTTATTGTATTATAAATTATTATGGTATTAATTTTGAGTTGATATCAAATTAACACGATACATTTATTCTACTCGGTTAAGATGTAAGAATAGTGCTTGCTTTAATAAATACTTTTATTTAATAACATGGCATCTTTTTCATTTGAAAAAATACCAAAAAAAGAAAAAATGCAATATTTCGTCTCTATTGTACCTATAAGTTTAGATTACTAAAGCATTAGTGTACTATAACTTTTACAAGTAGGTATATTAAGTTCTATTGGAAAGCAATTCAGATAAAGAATGCATTTTTATCCTCTTAAAAGTATTATATTTCTAAATATTTGAAGATAACATTTTCTTTTTATGAATCAAATACAAGGATCATTGAACTACAAACAAATAAATTTTGTCCGAAGAAGAGCCCTCAAAGATTATCGTGCTTAACTTTTTAATTTCCACGAATGCTTTTTTAAATCTTTGAGCAAATGGAATAATATAATATGTATTTATTTATTACTGTATTGAATGTTAAATAAATATAATTTCTTCAATTGATTCGACTCAAACAACGTTTCTTCGTAAGGAATTCGTTCAACTATTAAGTTTGTACTAAAACCTTTTTTTTTATTTTTTTTCCAGTGTTCGACGCCTCAGCCAAGTCTCCACAAGGCCTGCTATTCGGCTCCTCCTACCATCTCGGCAACTTTGACGAATGTATGGACATCGACGAGCCGGGAGAGGGTCTCACTGTGGAGGGACAGTACTGCCTGGCTACTATCAAGTGGAGGGAGGGGGAGGAGAGTAAAAAGGTAAATAAACATATATTGGCGGAAGAGCACAGAAGGGCAACAGGCGGTCTTATAGCTAAATCAGCGTTGTAATATAATATGTATTAGGTTTTGAGTAAAATAAAATAAATGTGGAAACTAAGAAAGCATTTACGAAAAAAAAATTAAGACATGTATTCATAGAGTTAAATTATGTGTTATAATTGTGAGAAAAGACGCTAAACTAAAGGTATTTTAGTAAATAAGTTTAGTTAGAATTGAGAACCTACAATTATTTTTGGAAATGTCAGTTATAATTAAATGTTATTAAGCTACCCATACATTAATGTTGCCTTTTTATAACGCCGATTACCGAAATTGCATTTTAATTAAATCAATAAAGACTTGTTCGAATCGAACACTATTATTAGAATCGCTATAAATGGGTGTCTCGGAATTATGAGTTAGCTATAAGATAATTGTTATTTTGCATAAAAAGTATTTCTATTGAATTAGACGTCCCCTAAAATGCAATGTAAAAATACCCTAAAAACAATGTTTTATATTTTATTTGAAGCTCTTTTCAATTGACAATACATAGATAACATACATCCATCCCCTCAAAATGATGAAAATATCTTGCGAAAAGCGAGTAAACATTGAATTTCCACCACTTTGAGTACCAGGCTTGCATAAACAGAGAGGTAGTTGGAACGTATCAAACTCCAGCTATGGACGTTAGCAAATGATGCCTATAATTTTCCTGTATGCACGCTCTAGTGACACCGAGGTCCACAATACTGGGTCACGCACTCGGCCCACAAAGCCTTTGTAATGTTCACGGATAATGATGAGTGCTGTACTGAAGTTTTTAATTGGATGACTATTTTAGTAATTGCTGCGTGTGTTCAAGTTGATGGGTATTAGGTATAGGTGGTTGAATGAGGCAAAAGTTTTATAGTGGTAAAAGTTAACTAATAATTTTATGGATGGGATTTTATGATGTTTCAGGCAGGATGGAAGGATGATTATTTTTATTTCATGCCAAAACGTCTGCTCGGGTCTGTATGACATTTGGTTCATATTTAATAGTCTTAATCTGCACATAGTCTACATTTAACCTGAGTGCATTAAACTTTGTGTGAATGAATTAATTATATGAAAACTAGCGGTCCGCCCCGGCTTCGCCCGTGGTACATATGAAAAATAGATGTTGGCCGATTCTCAGACTTACCCGATTTGCACAGAAAATTTCATGAGAATCGGTCCACCCGTTTTGGAGGAGTATGCAGACTAACATTGTGACACGAGAATTTTATATATAAGAAGATAGTTTGCTACTAAGAAAAATATTACTTTTACCTGTGCTTTTACTTATTAAAGTAGAGGTCGATCGCTGGAAATTATAGCTGAAGGTTGCTTTGAATGAAGTGTCTGTCAATAGTATTTTTAGTAATAAATTAGTTATAGCATACCTCTTTGTATAAGTTTTACTACTGATTTCTGAAGCTTCAGTAACATAGAGCAATAATGAGTGGAATTCTAATGAAATGTTGTACACTGTTTCGTCACTCGAAATAATTTCTACGATTAATGACTAACACATTGATCTAAGGACTGTTATCTATCTAGCTTATACGACAAATATAATATTGCGGAATATTATAATATAGGTACTTAATATGCTGCAATATAATATACTTAATACATATTAATTGATACTGGAATATAATATATTTTATACTTTATATGCTTGGCGATCAATGCGTGATGATAAATTGACAAATAATAAATGTATTTCCTCAGATTCGAACAGGCCGTGGCGAGAGTCTAAGATGGGCAGTCTGCGTACCAAGCTCCTGCGATGCGAGATCTGTGGCGCGATTCGTTGGCGATGTTTTGTCACATTCTGTGGGCAACACCACTAAAGTGGAGGTCACTGAAAAGGACTGTTACACGCGCCGACCGCTCAGCGTCAACAAACTTGATATTAGCTTCTTGTAAGTTTTCAGGTGCAATTTTGTATGATATATTATATTATGTCACCATAAAATTTAATAATGGTTTCTACTTCCATAGTTTATAATCTACGAAACATAATGCGTTTAATTGAAGTATCTAGTTAAATTGAATAAAAGTATACACACACTAAAAGTAGGATCACAATTTTTGACAGTCTCGAGTTATATTAAAATGTTACGGTGTTTCAAATATTGCGGCGACATATTATTATTACACCTTCGTCTTGAAGCACTCTATCTATTAAATAACATGCATTAATTCGTTGCATAGTTTTAAAGATCTAATCATTCGTAGAAAGTGACTTTTTATACTATGGAGCGATTTTATCAGCCTTATATAGCTTTTACACGCTGAAAGTTCTCAACTAAAAAGTTACAAAACTTCGCTTTTTCAGCGAAGAAAATATTTCAGCGTTTACTTTTGCCTTAAATACTCCTTCTGTCCCGTTTTCCTTAGTTATTTGGTAAAATGGAACTAGTTTAAACCGTAATTTAAAGTACTAACTGGTTAAAAAATGTATCTAAAAATTCTAAATTTTTCATAGTTTTTACGCTGCTAGCATAAATACGGTTGATACAGAAAACTATGGAGCTGTAATTACTTCCTCTACTATGAAACTCATCAATAACTCTCGAAGTATTGAGATAGATCGTATATGGAAGAACACTTTTCCACTCACATTATTAGTTTATTATGGTAGTGACGTTTATGAATAAATGTTTCATGTTATTTATTGATGATTTTGATTCTTCCGTGTAAAAATTATTTGCAAAATAACAAATACAAAGAAAATAAAATCACATTTCGAATGTAAATAATAATGCAGTGATCAATGAAAAGATGATGGCTTTGAGTCATAAGGCCGCCATTTGTATATTTTGAATGGTTTTGTTTTACTTTTATTTTATAAGACTGTTGTACAATAAAGAGTAAATAAATAAATAAATAAAAATTAAAAGTACCTCAAGCTTCAATACATAATATTGAAGCTTGATGTATTCAAGTATGGTGATTTATGAATAACAATTTCGAAAAGCACCTTTATAGTTCAACAAGAATCATTAAATATAGTAATTTTGAGACGTAATCCGCATTATGCCGATATTGCAGAACTCGATAATAATTGACTAAATGTTTTATTTGCAGAGTGCTCATTCTATTCTTCGCTCTAATTCTCACGCTATCTACCTCCTACGAGATCTATGCAATCCGCAACAATAAGAAGGAAACTAATATGCACAACCTCATAATCTCCTTCTCTCTCATCAACAACATCAAGAAGATCCTCTCAACGAAGCAGAACAACGGTCTGGGACTGGAATGCATCGCTGGGATCAAGGCTTTGGCCATGGTGTTCATAATTGCTGGCCATGCGTGCTTATTTATCGGCAGTGGACCTGTTATGGACGCGAAGGCTTGGGATCGGGTGAGTTTGATGGTCATAATTGATTAGAAGATTATAATTATCATGATATAAATAAACACACATACCTTCACACAGTATACATGATATATTGCGCAAAAATATCTGTCACAAAGAGTAAAGTCTTCCCACCCTGGCAAAATTGACTAGCGCTGAATTTCAGTCAGAAATTATATCCCTACTCCATGTTTTTTCTTATTTTAGAAAATTGCGTGTAACCCTTTTTTAATAAATATTTGGATGCCAATTAAAATCGTTTCTCACATATTATATCATTTGAATTGCCACTGACTTCTTTCGAGTATTGTTTCATATCTGCATGGAAATCTAACGTTATTATATTTAGGAGAAATTATTCATTATCATTATAATCCATACTAATATTATAAATGCGAAAGTAACTCTGTCTGTCTGTCTGTTACTCAATCACGCCTAAACTACTGAACCAATTTGCATGAAATTTGGTATGGAGATATTTTGATACTTGAGAAAGGACATAGGCTACTTTTTATTGCGAAATATGTACCACGGGCGAAGCCGGGGCGGACCACTAGTATCATATTCGTCTGAAATGAAGTCAAATAAATAAATAAATAAATCATTTATTCCACTCAAAACATTTTACAAATAAGAGCGACCCAGGCTCCTAAGATAGTAAGAACTGTTTTTCAGGAGCCTGTGTCTTCCATTTACAGTTACATGACACGAAAAAAATCAGAGACAAATTAAATAAAATCAAAAATAAATTAAAAATTTACATGCAATTAAAACTATTAAGAAAAATCAATAACAAATAAGTAAGTACATACAGCAAAATAAAAAACAAAATGTGTCTAGGTATCTAATTACAAATAAAGCACGTCCAAAACAAATTTCGAAAATTATATCATCACATAAATAAATTCATCTAAAATTAAATAAGTTAGTAATTATAAAATACATTGAGCAACATATATTAAATCAGCAAAAAATCAATATTAAATCGAAACAATGCAACACTATTATTATAAGTTGTTACAATCAACATAACAATAAAATGTAAGTTAGTAGTACCTAAGTTATTATAGCTAAATATTACAAATTACAATTTCCAATCAATTAAAATTACAATTAAAAGGTAAAATTAAGATTCATGATAAGTATATTAAAATGTAAAAAATCAAGAAATGGAAATTAATATTTTAAAAATTAAAATTAATAAAAAGAAAAAAAATCAATAAGTCCAAAACCATTATCAATACTATATTAATTAGGAGAATAAGTTTATGTAAGTGTGCGTGTGTGCAGGCGTGCATGTGTGTGTGTATGTGTGTATGTGGGTGCGTGTGTGTGTGTGTGTGTCTTTGTGTTTGTGGATACCTGTATTAATAATTAAGCCATTTAAGGAATTTATAATAGATTTTCTGTGTCATTGTAGTCAAGTCTAGATAACCAATTCAAAATTCTAGCCTTAATTTGGTAATTATTCAGAGCAGTAATATTATAAAACTTATTCATTTTATTGTACAGTTTTGGAGCAATATATTTATAGTGCCTGTGTCCAAATTTGGATTTAGTCCACGGAACTGGAACAGCAACTCTTCTATTTTTGTTATACTCATTGCTGTTATTAAATCTATGATAACGCCGTATACATTGATACACAAATAGTTTTCGGACACTTAAAATCTTCACTTTAGAGTATAACATGGCAGTTGGGTGGTCGAATGGTAACTTGAAAGCTACTTTTAAAAGCGCACGCTGAGACCTTTCAATTTCTAACAGATAGGTTTTTGCTGCTCCTCCCCACGATGTTATACAGTAGCTTATGAGGCATTCCCCAAGTGCTTTATATATTAGAGTTATTAAGTCATTGCTTGCAAAGTTTCTAAGTGTTTTAAATACATATATTAATCTTCTGATCCGCGTTGAGACATTTCTAATTTGCGGAATCCAGTTAAGCTTATCATCAATTATAATGCCAAGATATTTTATTTGGGGAACTCTCTGTATCTTCGGACACATGCATGAGCCTGTAGTACTGCTGGAATCACGGTTGCACGGAAAAACATGTAGTGTAAGGTCCAGGTGATCAGCTGGACTAATTGCAGATGTTTTTGAAAAGCATAGGTATTTAGTTTTAGATACATTTAATTTTAACAAATTAGTCTCCAACCACCCGGTCACAGCTCGAAGTCCCTTTTTAGATTTTTTAAATACCTCATTCCATGTTTTACCTTTAAATAATATAACCGTGTCGTCAGCAAACATAGTTACCTCACAGTCAGCCACATTTAGTTTACACAGCTCATTCACATATATCAGAAACAGCATAGGACCGAGAGTGCTACCCTGCGGCACTCCATAAGAGACCTCACCCTCGTTACTCAGTTTAGATTCTATACGCACAGATTGCGTTCTATTAGACAGGTAATCTGTAAACCAGGCAAGGGGAAGGCCCCTTACGCCCACATGCTCCAGCTTAGTAAGCATAATTGGGATGGACACAGTGTCGAAGGCTTTTTGAAGGTCTAGAAATATTCCTAGACACTTATATCCTTCATCCAGATGCGTTGACACTTGTGTAGTGAGCCGCAGTGTGGCATCCTCAGTAGATCTTCCACATCTAAATCCAAATTGGTTGCTATGTAGGAGCTTATTTTTTTCTAAGAAGCGAGTAAGTCTCTTGCTTACACATTTTTCTAATATCTTAGCTAAAGTACATAGCAGAGAAATAGGTCTGTAATTAGAGGGGCATGATCTGTCGCCTGATTTATGGATAGGGATGACAATGGCTTTTTTAAGAGGCTTTGGAAAAACTCCTGTTTTAATACTTAGATTGCATATATAGGCTATGTGGGGTGACAGGAGGTCTCTGAATTCTTTAAATATGCGGGTAGGTATATTATCATAGCCAGAAGCACTACAGGAATTCAGCTTAGATAAGAGCCCACATATTTCTTGAGGATCAGTAGGACTAAGTAGAAGAGAATTTTTAGGACACTCATCGTTTTTTAAATCTAGTGTTAATTCCTTCTCCGTTTTCTTCAGTGAATTAAGGGTAGATTTTGCGAGTGTTCCACCTATTGAAATAAAGTAGTTATTGACTACATTCAATGCGTCAATCGTATCATACTTTAAATTTAAAAGTTCATTGCTAGGTGCTCTGTTGTTCGATAGACTACATGCCTCCTTTATTATCTTCCACATGCCCTTTGGATTGCCATAATTTTTGTCCAATTTGTCTTTATAATATGACTTTTTCACATTTTTTATGATGTTATTACATGTGTTTCTATATTTCTTGTATTCATCGAGTAAAGCAAGATCTGTGGGGTTTCTTTTGGTTCTTTTATGTAATCTATCTCTTTTTCTTAAACATTTAATAAGCCCGAAAGTAATCCAAGGTTTCAGGGGTCTTTTTCGGTTGGGAACTTTTTTAACTATTTTGCAATTATTTAATGCAGATTCAATTTTATCGATGAAGAAAGTCACAGCTTCATTTGGGTCTTGTATCTTATAGAATTTGTACCAATTTATATTGTCTATTAAGTCAGGGAGAAGCTTATGATCATAGATGGTTTTATATAGCGTTTCATTATTGTTCTTATCTTTTGACGTGCTGATTTCTAGAAGGATAGGTGCATGATCTGTCAAGGGATCAAAAACAACAGTTTTACACCTTTTTTTTTGTTCTTAACATGAAGTGATCTATGCAAGATTTTATCCGTGTTGGTTTATTTACTCCTTGTCTAAGGCCATGGAAGTACATCATGTTCAGATAGTCACACGCGTAACCCGTAGTGTTACTGGGAAGAATATCCAAGTTAATGTCACCAGTCAGAATGATTTCATTATTTGGGATAGTGCTTAACAATTTGTCCAGCGAATTTATAAACAGTGAAGGATGAAGGCTTGGTGGTCTATAGGAGCAGATAAGAGAAAGATTACGCCCAATTGTTAGAAGAAGACAATTCCCACCTTCCATTTCCGGTTCCGAAAAAGTATATTTGAGGTGATTTTTAATATATACAATAACGCCATCATTTTGATTGAAACTTTTACTTGTTTTTATGGCAGTATAAGAGTTCAAGCCTGGTATTATACTGTCCCCGTTTATCCAACACTCTGTTAAAACGACAATATCTATATTTGAGTTTAAGGATGCCAAAAATAGAGCAAGTTGATCGAAGTTTTTGTGGACACTGCGGATATTTACCGTTAGTATTAATAGCGATTTGTGGTTATCTGGGCTTAAGTCAAAGAAACCATTTTTTTATGTAAGCGTTTTACTCAATAGAAATATTTAAGAATGGTTCACGGTCATAAATATTAATTTTGATAGGTTCAGAAATAGTTTTAATCTTAGTAGACTGTCTGAAAATGGGACTATAAATATTGCTTATTTTTATAATTAACACAGAATCTATGAATATAAATGAAAATTTTTAAGCTTAGTGAAATTTTATTGTTATTTTCTCGTCTAGTACCTTCATTGTTTCCTACAAATTATTATTAGAATATACGCGGAGTAACTGATTGAAGTTTATTTGATTTAGAACCTTGTTTATATGAAATTCAAAGCTACTTTTACAGTACTCGGCAATTGAGATAAACATCAATACCTCCCGTATTGAAAACAGAAAATTATTTACCTCCGTAAATCTTTATTAAAACTAAGTAGGTTCTCAATTTAGGGGTAAATTAAATTTTCTCAGTTTCAATTGCTTATAAAAGCTTTTGTGGGTTTTCAAATATTAGTCCTGGGTAAGATGGATGGACAAACAGGACTATTGGAATTAATTTTGTAGACGAGTTGAGTTTCAATAAATTTATTTGATTAGTTTAGAATTTTGTTGCTGCTCTAGTTGCTTTGAATTTTTGGCTTGTTAATTTTAAAGGATAGCTTGGAAACGAGTGGTCGATATATCCTAAATATATTATGATATTATTTAATATATGATTTATTTATCATTTTGTTACTATCCTACTACTATTATAAAGGCGAAAGTTTGTATGGATGTTTGTTACTCTTTCACGCAAATACTACTGAACCGATTACAATGAAATTTAGCACACATATAGAGGGCAGCGTGGATTAACACATAAGATAGGTTTTATCCCGGAAATCCCACGGGAACGGGAACTATGCGAGTTTTCCTTTGAAAACGCGGGCGAAGCCGTTGGCGGAAAGCTAGTCAGTAAATAAATGTACTGTGAAATATATCATTTCAATTTTAACTATTTCATGATTAATTATTCCCACTGTTAGTTAAAAATAAATATTAAAATAAAAAATTGTTGATACAACTTGATAAAAAAAGATCGAATGAGGAAGAGTTACGTCATACTGTAAAAAATACATCGTTTTAACTTGTCAATTATCACATTTTATGAATTAAAATATGCAATATGAAAAAATAATTAATGTCCTTATTGTACTCATGCTAGACCGAACGCTGATACGCTAAACGATTTTGGATGTAGTTTTGTGTAAAGATGGATAATATTTTGGAAAAGGTTGCTGGTGCTTTTCACAGCTTTCTTGTTGTGGAAAGCACACTAGAAGACTAGTAGAGTCGATAGAGCCTTCCATCTATGCCAATTATTCAACGAAATATAAGTCATGTTTAAAGCATTATTGTTAATCAATAGCAATATTGTTGTTCTTATTTCTCCCTCCCTATTTTCCTTCATAATGTGTCTTATTATATATTTTTGTTTTCAGCTAATCCAAGATCCAGTGAACGCGTTTATGCTGAACAACACACTGCTGGTTGATACCTTCTTATTTCTAAGTGCGTTCCTCTTTAGTCGCCTGATGTTGATTGAACTGGACAAGAGGAGAGGGAGGTTGAATGTGATACCCATATTAGTATTTCGGTACATCAGGTATGAAAACATTAATACTAAGTTTGAGAACGTCTTAATTGGACGGTTCACACGATTTTGTTTTCTCATTAACTCAACATGATGATGACAAAAACGTGTTTAATGTTAACTCCCCTCTTTGAAAATCTTAATTTTAGTATTTTTTTATTTAATAGCGGAATAATTTAAAAGAGTAAGAAAAATTCGTAATTCAGCGGAGATAATGTTTTTTGTATTATTTAAATATTTCTAATATTTTATGGAAATACAAATGCTGTAACTAATTTAAATTCTTTGTTACTTGTTAACAGGTCAGACTTTATTTTAATTAAATCAATTTACGCACTTAGAAAGAGCCTTTATTCTAGTTTAAATTTTCAGAGTCACACCAGCATATTTCGTGGTGATATTTTTCTATATGACGTGGTTGCCTAAAATTGGAGAAGGGCCCTTGTGGGAGAACAGGATTCAGTTGGAACAAGAGAGGTGTATGGATAGCTGGTGGACAAATATATTGTATATTAATAATTATCTCAAGACTGATAGAATGGTGAGTTCTCTTAGATATAAGATTTTTCAGAGCGAAGATAAATAATTGTCTTTTTGTTAAGAAAATTGATTATATAATACGTAAAGGTTTCTCTTAAATTATTCTTGATCTAGATTTTCCCACAGACTATCCTTTCAAAATACACATTTTATAATATAATGTCGTACTTTTTTACTATTTTATGATCCGCTCTTATTAATTCGACTTCAATTGTGAATTCTTAATTCTAAAGTCTATTTTATATAAACTAATAATATTTTTGTTACAGTGCATGTTCCAGTCCTGGTATCTATCTGTAGATACGCAGTTGTTCTTCGTCGCTCCATTCTTTATTTATAGTCTGTGGCACTGGCGGAGATTTGGCCCCATCCTTATGGCCATTGCTACAATTGCGTCTCTTGTTATTCCTTCAGTAATCACTTATAGAGACCATTTGGATCCGACTTTCTTGTTCTATGCTAAGTAAGTCATGCCTCGTTTTGTTTATTATGTAATTTAATTTGATGTTCTTCAATTTTTATTATCATTTGTTTGTGTTTTAGGGAGTTTACTGATTTTGCGACCAATTTCTACTTCATTGAGGCTTATATCAAAACTCATATGAAGATGACGCCGTATTTCATGGGTTTGCTGACTGGTTATATTTTACATCGCATACAGGTACAAAAGTAAGTAAAATTTAATTTGTTATAGCACTATATAATATTATAACTAACGAGGTAAAGAGCTTTTCCAGTGGTTTTAATTTCTTTAACGTTTTTCATATATTATGTAGTCTAATATTAAGCTTATAATTTCCAGCTACGAATTCTCGAACCTTCTAAAAACATTTGGATGGACGACGAGCATCATATTAGGTACCGTCACCACCTTCTCCGTGAGCTTATTCTACCAGGACTGGTACCAATATAGCACGATAGAGGCTGCGGCGTATATCTCTTTGCATAAGTTTGCTTGGAGCATAGCAAATGGTTGGCTGATTATTGCCTGCGCTACCGGTAATGGAGGTAAGATCCTTGTTTAATTTAATAGAATGAAATGCCTTTAATTCAAATATTATTGACGAAATGAAACTATGTTTTAATTTTCAAAGAGCCTCTAAAATAGTTTAAGCAAATAGTTATATTAGGAGAAGTAGTTATAGTGAATAAGTTATTTCACAGTCATCTTTATAATTATGTACCTTTCTTGACTACTTTTGCATATTTAGTGTTTGCAGATGCAATATTGATTTAGCATCACTTGTGACTTGTAAGTTTGAATATAATATTTGTTTAGCGTCTATGTTTTATAGCACTAGAGCTAATAAATATAATGAAAATTGTGCGTTTTTTACACCATTTCCATCCTGCATGGGCATATGGATATAAATAAAAATAAGTTTTTCTGACTGTTATAGCACATTTTGATTTCCATTCATGTCCATTTCTATTATTCATTATTCATCAAAATAATCAAGTTCTTTCAGTTTTCAGTTCTTATATTATTCAAAATTACGATATATTTTCTTTGAATATGCTTTTAAATTTTTCTGTTTCAGGTATACTGGGTAAATTCTTAGCCTGGCGGTTTTTAGTGCCCATAGCGAAGTTAACTTTCTGTGCCTATTTGGTGAATGGAATAATTGAACTGTACTATGTTGGACAATTAAGACATCCATTGCATATAACATTCTTTACTATAGTAAGTATATTTTTTATTGATTGGAGCTTCAGAACATTTTTTCCTTTTATAAAATTTAAAGGATAAATGAAGTTGTGTAAACTGGTTTGTTAAATCTCATGGGATGATTTTTTGTCGTCGAAGATTGAATATCACAAAACATGTGATCAAATATTTTGAAATTTAAAAAGATATTTTCAGCGCAGACCCAGAATCTTACAGTGCTGATTGACTCTTTGCTTACTTTATAGGACTTATATTTAACCACAGACTTATTTCTAGGACATATTAACTTATTAAATTTAGTAATTTAAAATTTAAATTATTTGTTCTTTCAGGCGGCCAATGCAATTTCGCATTTGGTTCTCACATTCTTCCTTGCGCTCATACTGTGCGTTACCTTCGAGTCACCACTGCACGGCATCGAAAAAATACTCCTTAGAATGTTTGGTATGTCTTTTATTGAAATAAATTAATGACAAGTCAACTTTCCTCATTTATTAATTTTTATTTAATTTTGTTATCCAAGATGTTATTGTTATTCGTCATTTTTAAATAGTTTAGCCAATTACCGGTAGGTACTAAATGTTGATTATTAGAAAAGTATGTCCCAATCTGTGATTTGGCTATGATAGAGTCAGTCTAAGAGATGGAACGACAGATGAATTATTGTATCATTTAAGTTCCATATCTTTGCAGTTTCATAAACAGTTTCAGTTAAATAGTTTCAATAAACTTTAAAAGTATTTGTTTTAAAAATAATCTCTTTTTTCAGCTCGACCAGTTCTAAGCGACAACGCGAACGCTCGGAAGTCGGATTCAGACGAATTCTCACGAAACACTAGTCAAAGTAGGCTGGATTCATAACAGTAGTTTAATCGTGATAAATTTGCCACAAAATAACTGTTTTTTTACCAAAAGAATATTTTCTACCGATTCTAGTTATGTAGATCTATCGATGAATAGAATTTTTACGACGTAGCGCACTGTTTACTAAAGTATGTTACTATATTATAGATTATAATATAATATAGATTGAAATCTATAATGTGTAGATCTATGGGGAAAAATATTTTTGCAGTCTTATTCGATTGAAAGCCTAATGGAATTTATACGTTCTCTTAATGATTTAAATTTACAGAATCTGAATATGTTAGTAAAAAAATCAAATTTTGATGGTGTCGGGAATCAATTTGATTGAAAATACGGGCTACTAAGCACTCTCTATTTTAGGGGCAGTATTATAGTTTAAATTAGAACTAATGCTCGTCATAAACGACTGTGTCGGCATTATAACGAACTTCAAATAATTTCGCAAAGAAATTGTAAATAACGTTAGCATTAATTTTTGTACAAATATACCTAAGATACCTTTAAAATTTATACGTGCAGTTGAAATAGTTTTTATAAAAATGATATCATTTCAAGTTAATTAAATATTACGCGATAATCTGTTTTAAGTTTATGGATTTCGTCTGTTTAGGTCATTTTAGGTTCGGTAAATTTCTTGTCACGATTCATAAAAACTTAATAAAAAATCTAAATGTTACAACACCATAAACTAGAACGACACAAATGACCTTTGTAATATAGGAAAGGGATCGTACATATCTGTATTTTTTATGAAATTTATTACATTTTTATAAGATTTTTTCGGGAAAATACAGTAACATTGTCGAATCCAATAGAAAAACATGCCCGTTATATAAATGTACTAGTTTATTTATGTGATATTCAATGTATGTTACCATATTAAGTGATTTATTGTATTACATTTTTGTATTGCTCAACTTTGAAACTTATGTAAATATAGTGTAAGGCTCTTTTTATTTTTGTAATAAAACTATTTTAATAAAATTGTTTTTTATTTATTCCTCTCATGCTATAAACTTATTATATGTATACTGAACCACTTCATTTGAACCAAAATAATGCCTGGAATGACTTATAGTGTATTCTGTACGTAGGTAAGTGAAACGCTAAGAAAGAATAAAGATGACTCCTTCCTCAGCCCTGGGTTTGTCTCTCGAACTAATAGAAAATGTCATGGTCTAGCAGGAATAGAAGGCTATTCACAAAATTGGCTTAAAATAAAAAAAATGTAATTATAATACTAAACCTATTTTATTCGATAGTAAAACTGCATTTAAGTATAGTTTGTTTACGTTAAAAAGGAATCCGATAATGTCCTTTAATTGGTCAACAAAAAGCGATACGGCAGGCAATTAACAGATTACAAGATCGGATTGAGCTTCCTTAGGTCCTAATTGTTATCTTAACGACCCATCTCTGCGGTCAGTTTCTTTTACATTGGAGAGGATGTAGTCATTACAGTATAAATTGGGTAGGTTATTCGGAGTACATTGTTAGGAATTGTATATAATCTATGAAATCTAATTTAAAAAAAGACTAAATAAACTCATGAAATTTGTCATAAAACCTTGATAAGAGTACAAAGTTAGAATTAATTCCGTCCATTTAGTGGGTCGAAATCGAGCGTAAAGGAGAAGGTGCATACAAACATACAGATGAAGCTAAAAAAAGCGCATAATAAGTTGTCAAAGGCGGTTAATTTATAGATACTATCAGTATTTTAGATAGAGAAATTTTGATTTGCATGTAAGTTCTAAAATCACGACAAATTATAGAATCGTTTAGATATTGAAGTCTTTTAACGGTTGTCAATGAAATTAATTTTTTAAATGAAAAGAAGATACCAGTTTCAAGCGCTGTCGTTAACTCCAAAACAGACAAAATCCTCACATGACATAATTGCGTTAATTTTAAGCATATCGCAGTTCAAGTTTCAAATCCTATATTTGCATTGTTCCAGTCAGTTAGAGAAGTTGGACAGTTTTCAATTACACTTGAAGTTACGTGGGCAAAGTGCAACTAACTATTTGCTAACTATAATCTTTGTTGTGCACGTTTGTTGTTTTGCTATTAATACTGTGAATTGAATAAGCATTTAGAATGGGTATTGTCTATAAAGGTTTGCTTTGGTTTTAAATGGGGAAATTTAGATGTTTTTAAAGTTATAGGACTGAATAATTTTTTTTAGTTTTATGAATAGACTATATCGCCACATGCTATATTACAAAGATAACGCTGTAGTAATTAAGTTACGAAAAAATTGACAGAAATAGTAAATATGAACATAATTCATTTTCTTCCCGTAATAGTTATCTCCAGCAATCATAATGTATGGCAACAGTTCAAAATTTGGATGTGATAAATCATTCTGATTATTCATTTTATGAAAAATAAGAATGTTATCCTAAGAGTACCAGTCAGTCATATATTTGCCCGTATTTCACAAAACATTACCCAATCCCGAGCGAGTAATCCACATATGTTTTTCGCAAAGACGTTTTGTACACAATGTAACGTCATGGTGAGGCCTCCATTCCCATGTCAAGGCACCATATAACATATCAAATCCGACAAAGTCCACGAATTAAGTTAATCCAACTAGCAGCCTATATAAACACGTATTACTTCGCTTACATTTGTTCTTGTCATATACGAGGTTAGGGAAAATATCTTGAAACAAAGGGTCAAGCCATAACTACGCTAGCGTAAACAGACGTAGTGTAAACAAGAGGGGATGAATAATATATCCCTCTTAACCCTTAAATTGTCACCCCTAGATAACTTGTGTGTATAATATCGAAATTTGGAGGATGTGTTGGAATTAGGATAGAAAAGAGGAAAATGAAAAAAAAATTAAAAATTTTATTTTTTTCTATTGTTTTCACTATGTCACATAAAACGGACATTGCCAATTATATGTACATGTTCGAACCGTCACATATAACGGACATTGCACATTATTCCTGCAACCGTGGTACATGAATACAATGCACATTTTCAGCTCTGTAACTCAAAATTGTTATCAAATTATAATAATAGACGATCTAGTATAAGCTTTTCAAACGTCTGTCTTAAAATATTGGTTAAAACTTTAACAATATCGTTAAAAATAATGGATTTTAAAAACGACACTACCAAAAATCACAGCCTAAGAATATGCTAAAAATGGGAATAGAAATAGTATTTCATAGCCTGAAAACTTATCTAATACACCAAGAAAGTCCTCTTCCCATTCACTAAATTGTACAGATTGAAATGTGTTTGCTGCATCGTATGCAAAGAAGTCGTATATACCATGCCTGAAGTACCAAAACAAACACGAAATTTAATTCGCTTTTTTTTGGATTCTTTGACATATATATCCATTTGTTGCCATTTTTTTTTAATTTGTAAGGTATTATTATTTAAATTTTCAAACATTGGGTGGTATTTCTGGTAAGTAACATGATGCTGTGGCTGAAGAACTACTGAGAAGTAGGGAAGATTCATCTGGCACCGCATGTAATGGCTGTAATTCTGCAGTAATAATATTTTGTTGATGGTAAAAATTCTGAATTTTTGGGTCTTCATTGTGTCTCAAATCAATATGTCGTATAATTCCGGAGGTATGGTGCTGGGGGTAAATGGTTAACACTGTTATCATAGTGAAATCACTCCCGTAGGTCTACATTTCCTTCGAAATCGTCATCTCAACTCAATACTAGACTCTTCAGCTTCCGCCAGAGGTAGTGAGGGAATTTTTTATTGATTGCCAAGTTATGCTCCTATAAAACATAATAAAAATAGAGAAAAATATATCAAAATGAAGACGTTGAAAATGGAGGGCCTTATTGGCAACGTCCGTTACATAGGACATGTGAAGAATACCCTAGTGTATACTCCAAGTTGTCAACGTCCGTTTTATAGGACATCATAAATAAACTAAGATTTTTATTCCAAATATTGTAAAATATGTAAAAATTATGTCAAAATACTATACTTACAATCCTATTCTAACTAATAATATAACGTTATAAGCAAAATAGCCAAAATACTTACAGTTATTACCAATTTTATCAGGAGAGTCAAAAGATCCGTTTTTTGCAAATTTCAAATGGTCACCATTCGCGACTGTACTTCGCTTCGCTAATGAAACCTGCATGTACGCGAAGGACATAGCTAGTACCTTCCCAATATACCAATTGGAAATGCCTAGGTCTACTG
The DNA here is from genome assembly GCA_907164685.1 of Colias eurytheme. NCBI lineage: Eukaryota > Metazoa > Arthropoda > Insecta > Lepidoptera > Pieridae > Colias > Colias eurytheme. The sequence goes on from CAJQZN010043312.1 coordinate 23,451, forward strand.
TAACAGCGCCAGCATGTGTGTAAATACTATGTCCTTTAAAACGGACGAAATCAATTTAAGGGTTAATATCGCTACGCTGTGCGATCTTTTGTATGAAAGTGTGTTGTTTCAGGCCAGATTTCTAAAAATAAATGCAGACGATTTTTCTTATTTTTGAAAGTTTTTTTGCAGGATAGTATAGATAGATAGTTTAAAGATTTAATATTTCATGAAATGTGAACTTTAGTTAAGTTAAGTAAGAAGGAGTTCATTTCTAGCTGACGTAAAGTCACCTAACTATAATTTATTATGTTATAATAAGGCTAAGCAAATAAGTCAATAGATATTAAGTAATTGAAAACTTAAAAGTTTTAACTTTTTCTTCTACCTTTCACTATTTTCATCGTGGCCGTGTCGCATTCAGTTTTTCTGATATGGCAGAGATGGCGCTGAATTCAAAGCGTTATGCTTTGAATTCAGCGCCATTCATCAGTCATTTTGCTGCATAAATTTTTACGACTAGAATTTTTAAATGTTTCTCCTGTATATAACTAAACTATAATCTTCTTTAGATAATTGCAATTGAATAAAGCAACAAAATCTACTATAATTCAGCAAAATAAGATGAGTTTATATGCAAGAACCTAAGATAAAACAAAATATTGGTCCTGTATTAAGAATCTATGTATGTTAAAATACAAAACCAAACTAGAAAATAAGATATCAAAGATTTAAGAATGCAGTTTGCATTAGTTTCTATTCATGCAATGTCCAAAGTGATGTCAGTTGGCGCTGTTAAAAGTTTTGATAGAAATAGCAATTCTGAAAAAGTTGGGACTACATGTTCGCAGCTTTCCTGTTAAAACTTACGGTTTCGAGTGCATTTAACATTTATTTGGGAAAACAAGTACAATCCTTTTAAATATTTGCATTCAAATATTGGAAATTGTGCTTTTAAATTATTGAATTTATTTAAATAAAAAATTTACGAATTAACCCTTAGCTGGTATCGCCTTTTTTGGCAACACTACCGGTATCGTGGGTCAAATTTTACCCATACCAAAAAATCTGTTGTACAACGTTGATTTTTTTATAATTTGTATAAAATATGGTTAGTTATGAAATAAACAAATATTTTTTTACAAAATAAACTTTGTTTAATTTTAGAATATAAAAAAATATCATGTTTTACACGCATTTGTAACTAACCTTATTTTTTGGCACTTTTTGGTTAGTGTGAACTTAAAACATAAAAAAAAATAGAAATGTAAGAAAAAATTTAACTAAAAGATATTTATGGCACTTCTCATATCTTAATAATAACAAAAAAATATATTACTTCTGAGGTCAGCATAAAATAAAATAAATGACAACCAAAACCAAAATGACTTCTACCATCAACCATTATCCTCATCTTCTTCGCTCTCATCTCTCGTATTTTCTCTTATTCTCGTATTCTCCTCTTTCTTTTTCACTGTCGTCAGAACTTACTCCAAAATACTGTCTTCTGAGCAACTAACAGGTTAGGGACTGTCTCGATCGTCGTCGATGATTTCGTCGTCACAAAGTTGGGTTATATTTGGTGTCCTTTCATTTTCCGATTCCAAATCATCACTTAAGTCGTCTATATCAACTCCTCGATTTGTCTATCGTTCAAAAAGCCTCCATTGTAGTACAAATAAACACTAAAACAAAAAAAGTAAGTAATTACACTCAGTGAAAAAAGTTACTTATTTGGTGTCGTGGGTCAAACGTGACCCAGACAGCTACTTACCTCGGCTCCTAAGATAGTCCCAGCGCTGCACTTCCACCCCCCGCCGCAGCTAGCGAAGCACTGAGAATACGTAGAAGCGCACAGTCGTTGCATAAATATTAAAAGAATTATAACCGAAAATGTTCGCTTCTGGGTCAAATTTGACCCACGATACCTGCTAAGGGTTAAACAGGTAATAAAAGGTAACTTTTTAAGGAAATAAATTTTTATTTTGGGAAATTTATCAGTGGTTAATCCTGTCAGACATTAAATTTAGTACCTTACGGTGCTTTTGTACAGGAATACTATAATATAATAGGAGCAAATTTGTATAAAATATAAGCAGAAGAACTTCGTTGAAAACTTTTCAAGGTAAATGCACTATAATATAATGTCACTCCTACTTAATCTCAGAACGAGCATGGCGCATGCATTGAAAATCTTGAATTGAATCTATCAAGTCTTCAAAATAATCCTCGCCCAAGTAATTTCACCGGAAAACTTGGGATAAAATCAACGACGCGATGAAGTATGCCTTTTTACCCTTTTAGCTCAGCCCGTACCACCTGTGTTGCTTAAATTATGTAAATATTTTTAATTCAGCCTCTCGTTGCGCTGTCGGTTATGTAAGCTGACGTCTTTATAAAGATTATTTCGTGGAAAGGATCATATTTTGTAAAAAAATTATGAAGAAAAGGCACCTATGGTTTTGTATTGGCTAAAAGGATAAACCTTTTTTGAAGTTGATATATGACTGGTAAGAGATTATACTTTTATAAAGAATAGAAAAAATTCGATCACGAGGCGGGACTCGAACCCGCATCCTTTCGCGCCATTCCGGGGCGGATGCCTGACCAATTCAGCCACTCGTGACCCGCCAGAGCAATCGAATTTATTCCATTGTTTCAGTTTTATGTGTCTAGGGACACACCGCGCGAGTCCCGCCTCGTGATCGAATTTTTTCTATTCTTTATAAATTTATATTTATAAAGCATTTGAATGCCATAAAACCAAAAATATCAATTTCAAGAGATTATACTGTTTATATTTTTAATGCGTTTTTCGTTTTGTTTATAGATGTGTTGAATTAACTCATTAATACTAAGATTCATGTACATTTAAAAACTTCAAGTTCTGGTAGGTGGTTCTTCTAATAAATAAATAGAGCTCAAGAAAATAATGAAAAAATAATGAATGTTAAGACTGCAATTCTATTTGTAGCAAAAAACAACGAACGCAAGTATTTATTTTCCAGCTAGGCTTGCAAAACATCCCTATCCCTGTAAATGTAAACACATTTTGATCGCATCTAATAGCAGAAGACTTTCCCTTCCCATCCAGCTCGCTACTGAAAATATTACATTCCCCTCGCATACCAGCGTCGGCCGTGGGAATAAAATGACGCTATGTGTGTTTATAATAAAGTTTACGAAACGCTCAACGGGTATGCCGCAATATTAAGAGAAAATGTCGAATGCCTGCAGTGGAATGGCATTCGTGTCGGTGGAACGCAATATCGAGATGCAAAAAACGCAAATGACAACAGTCGTGTAGTTTCGCGGTAAATTTTTAAGCTGAAAGTTGCTATTAAAACGCCGTCGGTTGCAAATATTACAGCTATGAATGTGGGCTGGACTGTTCGTGTTCTGGTCAGGGGTTTTTCATTTTGTTTCTGTAAATTATTGCTTGTGGATAGAGATTTTTCTGCTCTGTGTTTTGAGCATGTTCATGTAAGATCTGAATTTTAGGTCACTAAAAATAGGAATGGAAAAGTGCGAAAACACTTCATAAGTATACTGTATGGTCATATCCTATTCATAACTGACTTATGTGAAGTATGGTCATATTCGACACCTATATGTATCTCATGCAAATTGCTGCTTGAGTGTAAGGCAAAACATTTCGAAGAATCCAGAGCTATTAGACTGATGAAAGTTCAGAAAATATGAAACTACATAAAATTGAAAGCGGACATTTATTTCAATCCATAATTCAATACAGCCAGCGCAAAGTTGGGACACAGCAGCACTTCAGACACTCAAACTTCCAAGTGTCGCGTAGAGTGACACTTTTATTCAGTTGAATGAAATATTGCGGGCATATGGCCATGATAGTTCACTTAAAACTTGAGCCACTTTCTCGTGTTTTTGTGACACCACTCTCATTGCCATTAATCAATTTTCGCCGGTCTAATGGTAATGTATCGAGTCACGAATAACTTGAGGGAAGTTTGCTCAAAGTTCTGTGTTGATGCTGAGTATGTTTTGAGTTTTGGGCGGCAGTTTATTTGGAAAATTACTGGCAAGTTTTGATTTTAATTTTACGTTGATATCACATTATTGTAAGGATAATGGCTGTGTGTGATATTTTCCCTTATTTCCATCGGTACTATTCTAGGAAATGTTGGAATGGTGATTTGTTTCGTGTTGTGGTACAAGCTTTGTATTCCTGTTCAGTAAACTTTAAAATCAATATGAAATATCTAAATTGGATTGCAGAGATATGATATAATTATATTAAAAAAAAGACGTTTTACAATAATTACGTAAATTACGTACCTAACATTTTATTCTTATTCATTGAACATTGAACTGATTAAAGACATCTTAAACTATGTTACTGAAATTTGAAGATCAACCTTCACCCGCCAATGTAACTCAACATGTTCTACACAATAATCAATAACAATGTGGGTTTCAATAAACGTTTTGCATGTTACATTAGCTCCTGCGCGGTTCGCGGCTTAGCTCTAAACCTCGGAAGCCTCCGTCACGTAGCGGTGCCGCGTGCGAAATTGTCGAAGCTTCCTTAAGCCAGCTTATACCGTAGGTTGAAGGGTGTAGTGATGTCTGCTATAATATGGTCTGGTCTGCGTTTTAGGAATATAATTGAATGTAACTCGCTTTTGGTGTCGTTGCTATGTAATTGGAAGTAATTCTGGTTTTATTTCAAAATAAACAGAGGAATAAATTATCTGTTTCACTATTGTTTTAATTATGAGTAGAAATTTTTGCGTCGAGACGAGATTTTTACTAATCGCCTCGATAGTTGTTTTTTTTATATTGTGGAGATAAAAATTAAAAAACCATGGGTTATAATATAATGAGGATAATAAACTTTATAACATTACCTTTCATTAGCTTACTTTTTAGCTGATAAATAGATAAGACACCAATAAATAAGTTGTCTTATACATACTCATTTATTTGCTAAATATATTAAAAAGGGTGTTTTTTCACAAGGCAAAGTCGCATTTGCACTTGTTGTTGACGCAAACGCCTCCGGGAAGGAAGAGTGCTTTACACTGTGCATTACATGGTTTTGTGGAACATGCTTCGCGGCCAAAGCGTGATTTTGCTTCATCCAAACCAGAATCTGGAACAAAATATGACAAATTAAATAATCATCATCATCAACCCATATACGTTCCCACTGCAGGGACACGGGCCTGCCGTAAGGGATCAGACTGTAATTTTATTTTAATGAGAACAGTGTCGATAATAGTTTGACAAAGAAAAAATCATTGGCCATCTGCGCCGGCCCTGATCCACCACGCTGGCCAAGTGCGATGTCTAAATATGTCGTCAAACTTTTGATTCTTCGATATGTCGGTTTCTTCACGATGGTTTCCTTCACCGTTCAAGCAGTGGTGATGTTATAAGCATGCGCAGATTAATTGAAAAATGTACTTATTTCCTGCACGCTGTGATGATGAATTTTTGAAACTTTTTTAGGCGCGTTGATAGTAAAATTTCAAAGTCGCGTCATGGCAATACTGTCACGTCATGGAGTAAGGTGATGCTTTTGGTATCTATGAATCTTGTCAAGCTTCACTTCTAACACGTATGCTCGACACACACCTTATTTTTATAATGTGTCGGTGTATTTCATTTAAAATTAAGAAACATCAACAAATTAGGGGGAATAAAATATTGTTACATCTTTTGCTTTGTTTTAGAATAACAAGCCTTTTAAAACGTCAACTTACTTGAAATGTGCCTTGCATTAGTTAATGCAAAGAGTCCGAGAATAACAATAAAAAATAGCGAAAAAAACCTTCATATTTGTAAAAATGTAACACGATACAATAAAATGAAATTTTTGGGGGGCGCTAATGCTCGCGTCCGTAGGTGTTAACACTTGATTCCCTACACGTGCCCCCTGGGTTGTGCAAAACGAGCATTCTTATTCTGGTGGGAGACTTTATGTCGTGGCTAGTTACCACCCACCTGACGACGCCATGCCGCCAAGCGATGACGTTCGTTGTCGTGTTCCGGTGTGAGGTCTGGTGAAACCATTTGGGATGATAAATGTATTGGATAATTTGCTTTACGTCTGTGAGTCGAATCCAGTGGCATAGTATTTCGTCACCGGGTGTCTAGATGTGGAGGGTAGCGGGATCCGAAGAAACGGTTAACCGCTGGCCGACCGCAGGTTGTAGGGGGCCCAATTAGCGGGTTAGCCACCCGTGAAAGGCTGCCCCGCCGCCTGTGTATAATCCTGAGTTGGCTCCAACGTGCCGGTTGGCGACCGGACGAGAGGACCCGTTGGCGATATTCAGGGGGTTTCGGGCGTCCCCGCAGTCTCCAATCTAGACTCCCATAAGTGCACAAATCTTTGCTCACTTAGGAGGCACTATTCGTGAAGCCGAATCCAATTACTATTTATCTCCCCGCCTATTCTTCGTCTATTCCAAAAAACAACATGAAAAAGGTCCATAAAAGTAGTAAGTTTCCACAGCGGCTGCACATCCTCTCTTTAACAGTGCACCTCTCAAATATTCGAGGTCTGCACTCCAATCTCTCCGCAGTCCACCACCATCTCGAGACAGAAAAGCCTCACTTACTATTTCTCACGGAGACTCAGATCAAGTGTCCAGCTGACGCGACATACCTCATGTACCCCGGTTATGCTCTTGAATACAACTTTCACCCCAAGGCAGGCACATGTGTTTATGTCCGCGATGACATTTGCCTATTGCGTCTCCGTCACCTTGAAGAACCCAGTTTCTCTGTCCTATGGGCCCTCGTCGATACAGGCTGTGAAAAAATTGTGTATGCATGTGTTTACCGATCGCATAGTGGAAATTCTGAGACAACTCGTCTATTCAATTACCTCAGTGAAGCAGCAGACCGCACACAGACACTATACCCTACAGCCCAACTCGTCTTTCTGGGAGATTTTAATGCGTGTCATGCAGACTGGTTGTACCCATTCCAGAAGACTGACCATGCTGGAAAAGAGACGTTTAACTTCGCCACATCTTTCAACCTTTACCAGCTGGTGAATGAAGCTACTCGGGTCCCGGATATAGAAGACCACACGGCCAACTGTCTTGACCTTCTTCTGACAACTGAACCAGACCGATATGTGGTTACGGTTTCCGCTCCTCTGGGATCTTCCGACCACTGTCTGGTAAAGTCAGTGTCGACATATTCTCCTCCAGACAACACAATAAAAGGAAGAAAAAGAATATGGAGATACAAGTCAGCTGATTGGGACGAGATGCGTCACTTTTTTGCATCATATCCCTGGCGGCAAGTATGTTTCTCCTCCACCGACCCGTCGAAAGTTGCAGACGATGTTGCCGACGTCATCCGTCAGGGAATGGAATATTACATTCCATTCTCTGACGTTCTCGCGGTTGACAAAGCTAGACCATGGTTCAACAAGGAATGTAGACATGCTGATCATGTTAAACAGAACGCCTTCAAAGCATGGGTCGATGCTCGCACTTGCAAATTACCCGATATTGGTGCAAAAAAGAGATCCTTCAATAGAGCCGCCAAGTTATGTAAAAAAGTTTTGAAAAAAGCTCGACATGAACATATCCGACGGACAGGTGAAAAGCTTGCTAAGTATCCACCCGGTAGCAAAGCTTTTTGGTCTCTAGCAAAAGCTATTGAGTCTAACTTCTCTCAGTCTTCACTTCCACCACTCATGAAGCCCGATGGTAACCTGGCTCATACAGCAAAAGAGAAAGCCGATGTTCTGGCCTCACTCTTTGCTAAAAATTCACATCTCGACGATACCAATTTAAGTCCACCGATCATACCCCACTGCGGCTCGCACATGTCAAAAATTAGTATTACCCACAAAGAAGTATTAAAAATTATGCAAAATCTAGATGTGAATAAAGCCAGTGGACCCGACGGGATTCCTGCAGTGGTTTTGAAGACCTGTGCACCTGAGTTGTCTCCTATTCTGACACGCCTATTTCGCCTTTCCCTTTCATCTGGAATTGTACCTAAAGCTTGGAAGCTTGCCAACGTGCAGCCAGTGCCTAAGAAAGGTTGTCGTTCTGACCCGTGCAATTACCGTCCAATTTCAATCACGTCCTTACTTTGTAAGATTATGGAACGTGCATTGAACTATCGACTCCTCGCGTACCTAGAGACCAACGATCTACTGAACGATCGACAATACGGTTTCCGCCCTAAAAGATCAACTGGCGACCTCCTAGTACACGCAACGCACCTATGGGGAGAAGCCATTGAGAACCACGGTGAAGCATTAGCTGTATCATTGGATATCTCGAAAGCTTTTGACAAGGTTTGGCACGAATCCCTTCTAAGCAAGCTCCCATCTTACGGCTTACCTCCAGACCTCATAGCTTGGATAGCCGACTTCTTGAGGGAACGATCTATTCGGGTAGTCATCGACGGTTGCTCGTCTGATCAATTGGCAATAAACGCCGGCGTACCTCAGGGGTCTGTTCTCTCCGCAACTCTCTTTCTGATACATATAAATGACCTTCTCCAATCAAACATCTTTGGGTATGCGGACGATTGTACAGTTGTGGAGAGATACCTGTCAAATGCTCGTGCAACTAGTGTTACCATCCAGAACGAGAGAGAGGCCATGGTGCAGCGAATAAACCAGACTCTACAAAAAGTGTCTCAATGGGGAGATGCCAACTTAGTGAAGTTTAATGCTGCCAAAACACAGGCGTGTCTTTTTTCTGCCAAAAGGAGTCCGCTCACCTTAACTCCCTCTTTCCGCGGTGTGTCGATAGAACTAGCCGACAACTTAGAAATGCTTGGAGTTTCACTATCGCCAACCCTCAACTTTGGCCAGTTTATTACGTCCAAAGCTCAACTCGCAGCTAAAAAACTTGGCATACTAGCTAAGGTGCGGCAGTATTTCACATCTGAACAGCTTCTAACTCTTTATCAAGCTCAAGTTCGATCTTGTGTGGAATACTGCTGCCACCTCTGGGCAGGCACCGCCAAATGTCACCTCGAAGTTCTTGATGCTATGGAACGTCGCGCCAAGCGAATTATAGGAAACGACCAGCTTTTCGAAAACCGGCT
>CAJQZN010043313.1:0-28277 GCA_907164685.1 Colias eurytheme
TGGAATGCATTAATGTTTGAACTACGACTTAAACTCGCGCGCATATTTATGTACATAGATCACACATGATCTGCTTTATCTAATGCACATTGCATTTGCTTTTAGTATGTAGTGCGATTACGCCACGCCTCGTCCTACAGAAATAACATAGAATATCGGTCACAGACTCCGTGGAGAATGAACGCATCGCATTAATTGATGCTCTGTACATCACTATCGCGCTGGTCGGCCCGCGCGCGGACGTTTCCGTTCGATTTTTAAAAGAAAAAAAAGCGCGAAGCGTCGAACTTGACAGTTTAATTTTTTTCGATCTCTTGTTTTCATGTTGGCACAGATTCATAATAGCGAATTTTATCGGACCATATCAGAGAGGTTAACAATGGGTCTGCGGACGAGGTTTTGTAACGTTTATGTTAGGAAGAAAATGTCACGATAAGCAATCGCGGCCGAGTGCAAATGTCGCCGATATCGCTAAACAGACACTAAATGCGTTCAATTGGAATACAGTTACGGTGTGCGGAGACGTATTGAGGCTTGTCCTTTCGCGGAATCCCGATCGTTGAATCATACACCGGTTATCGTGTTTTGAAACGAGCGGCAGAATGGTTGAGGTCACAAGTTGGATTCCGCACGCCGTAGTAGAAACACTGCGCGATCGCTCTGCGCAGCCGGTCATCGCGTGGCTCACGGCTATCCGGGGCTCCATAGAAGAGTACGATCCGCTCGTGCTGGTCCGCCCGGCTTCTGTGGTCTCACACGCGTCAGAATCGGACGGCGCGTTCGATGAGATCCTATCGCAACTAGGCAAGGAGATCTACAAACTGGACGAATACCAAAGACACCTATCCCCGCAGCAACCAAACGTATCTCACAGTATTTTGAACATTTTCGACGAATGCCTCGAAAGCATAAACGTCCGCGACAAGGAAACAATGCCAAATATTCAACCAAAACAAAACAGTGTAAACAGTGACAGTACATTGACGCAATCGGATGTCCCTTTCGCGACTAGCACGCCGTCCAAAAGTGCAAGCGCGATGGAGAATAGAGTTGTAGAAATAGTGCCGCCGATACCGTCGCGGAGGAAAATAAAAGCGGCTTCAATAACATCTTCCAATTACGACAACGTGGACTTCAAGGACACGATCATAAAAATGGAATCAGACAGCGATTCGGAGAGCACCTGTTGGAGTTACAAGGAGTGCAATCCCGGGGAGGTGAACAAGGATACATACGCTGTGGTGTGGTCGCACTCGAGCGGCTACCACAACTCGGATGAGATCCTGCTGCGGGTGCTGTCGCAGGTCGAGCAGCACGCGACGATATCTCGGCTGTCGTTCGACACGGCGAGCGACTTCACACCTCCGCCGTTCTCCGTGTACGCGCTGCACGAGGTGGAAGACAGGTGCGCCTCAGTCGCCGCCATGACGCCGGACAAGCCGTGCGACGACGGCTACGAGCCGGTGCGAGACGCGTTGACAGATGAAAATATTTACGAGGAAATCGAGTACGGTTACAGTTACACGGACGAGGGTTGCTCCTGTGGAGGCAGTGTGGACGTGGAAAGTTTAGTCAGTGCTAGTTCTGAGGGTGTGGGTCGCGACAGTCCCTTATATGCGAATTTAAGGGATAACGACGCGTATGCGATACCACCTGATGTGATATTTTGGAAGAATCAGCTTCTTGATCCCTTTTGTAATGAGGATGAAGAGGATGAGGTGAGTTTTAAGTCATAAAAATTATTTTAAATGGTTTAATTGGTACCGATTGCCAAACATAACGTATCTTTATTAAAAGTATCAAGTTTGACATTAATTTTCAACTTGTAGAGACGTTCAATATTATGGAAAGATTATTATTTGATGAATATTCACTTATATTAATTAATGTTTGTAAAATCGTCTTAGTACTTAGTTCCAAGATTACTAAAAACATCAGGTACAAATGCCGTAAACCAATACAGTCTACGTTACTCGCTGATAATTTAGCTTTACATTAGATAGAGTTATTAGAATCGGTCCAGTAAATGGGTGTATACGTAACAAACGCACATCCAATTAATTCTAATTTATGTTATGCCTTTTCCATTCTACAATGGCTTGATAAAAAGTTAATACTAAAGCGAAAAACAGTATTTTTGCGACGAGTAAAGCGCATATATTTTGTAATGCCACAGATAATATCAACGTAATGGGTTTGGCGCCATTTTTATGTCGTTTATTTAACAAAGGATTGAATTATTGCGTCTGAATAATTGCAAGAAACATATATCTAAATGATAACGCGGTGTTGGTTAGAGACATGATTGCTTGTTTTGCTTGTAATTCAATAATGTTCAATTATTTAATTGTTATCGTTAATGTTAATGAATAGATAAGTACATAGTGGGTATATTGTCTCCTAGTTAGTAAAATCCTAAACATGTTTACTAGTTAAAATAATTATTGATAATCCTTAAATAATGTTCCTAATCCATAGTTATTTTATTAATTGTTGTCATAGGACAATTAACTGATCAGAAAATAATAGATCTATCAGGACACCTACATCACTTTGCGGTTAAAAAATTGTTTACGAACTATTAGCAAACCATATCACCGAAAAATTTCATAAAAATCTGTCAAGTCGCTTCAGAAGAGGCTACACACATTATGGCACGAAAATGTTTTAATAGATTTCAAAATATCAGGGGCCGTATTATGAGTTTACGCCGTGAATTGAAATGACTGGCAAATTTTTAATAGGTACCATAATTTAACCATGGCATGGATGCACTCATGATATGAATTCGGCAGTCAGTTTATTCAAAACTAGCGGTTCGCCCGTGGTACATATTTCGCAATAAATAGCCTATGTTCTTTCTCAGGGTCTAAAGATTATCTGTGCCAAATTTCATCAAAATCAGTCCAGTAGTTTATGCGTGAAAACCATACATACAAACCTTTCCTCTTTATAATATTAGTATAGAAGTATAGATATCTGTCTGGAAATAAGAGGTCCTAATACGGCCCTAGTAGACACTTCAAACAAAATTGATGTAATGTTGACATCATTCTAATAGTCCAATAATGGGATTGCGACACCCGTTATGTACAACAAATTAATATTCTAACAAAATACATTACCATAAACAGTGTAACGAGGCTAGAGCCAATTATAATAAAAATATAGACGCTAAATTGAATTGTAGGTACTTAAATGTCTTGTGGTTTTACAGTTTCGTCGTTAGATGGTCGCAAAAATATTTAAGTTATAGAGTTTTGTTTTGGCTCTACATTATACCAAAGATTAATTATAGCATTTTAATCAAGTTTTACTGAGAAATCTATACCTATAATGTGCAGCGAAGAGTTTTTTCAATTGTTTGGTTGAACGCGCTAATCTCAGGCAGATCAAGTAGAATTTGAAAATTTATTTCATGTAGATAGCCCGATTATCGAGGAAGGCCTATAATAATATCATCCATCATCATGCTTAAACCAATAGGAGCGGATAAACCAGCGGGGCACAGCTAGTGGAACATAAATATATCTTTTTTTTTCGCTTACACGTATTCAAATATAGCATTTCCAAGAGAATTATGTAAGTCGTAAAAAGTTCAAATATCAACCCATTGTTTTGTTACCTGTGTGAGGTAATTGTGATCATCTTTTTCTTTCTCCATACGTATGAGAGGGATGGAGAGAAATGCATTGTCTCAGGTTATCGTTTCTTGTAAAAGCGAGACGGCGATAGTAGAAAGTTTGAATGAACTTTATAGGCGCGGTAAAGCCCATTCATTTCTTGGTATTATTTTACGAATTCCCGCAATATTATTAAAACTTAATATTAGTCTATTGTCTGTTGTTTTAAATGGGATTAGGGATATGTATTTCAATTTTTAATGTTAAGAGTACTTGCTTTGATTTTCGTATTTTAATCTAGGATTACTCAACCCAGTTAAAATTTACTTAACAAAAATTTTTATATTAGTCCACAAGTTAATTATAACATGTGGCAATATATATTATGCGCATTGCAACAATTTCTGTTAATATTTTACCCGTTTCCTTTATTAGAAGGTCATTTCGTAACAAATAGTTGATCGTTAGCTGACAGTGTAAAATGTGACTAATTTTTGTTTGTAATCCAAACAATTATTTTGTAAACAATATTAGTCGTTATAAATAATTAGATGTTTATTAATGACTAATTTCTGATAATATTACGTGTAATTAAAATGATTCATGATTATTATTACAGCCTTGTCTTTTTAATGTAGGTAACATTGAAGAATAGAACTCCTATAAGCTTAGAGACCTACTATTTCTCGAGACATTTGAACATTTAGCGCGCGCGCGTAACGCGACAAGCTAACAGCAGCTCTGTACTTAAAATTGTTAAATAGTATTTAATTGTTTATAATTTTACTGAAAATTGAAATACAACGATGAAAATTTAGAACACAGATATTAATATTCAGTTTTACATAAGATAGCTGATCGCGTGAACACAAAAATGTTTACACAATAATAGTTTTTCAAAACGACGAAAAACCTTTTTAGTCCAATGCAATTACTTTTCGGTTCATTAAACACAAACATATCTGCTGATAATTGCGACATTCATGAAAAGTTTTTATTGCATGCTCATTGGAAACTTGTATTTCTTGTTATTACATCAATATTCCCTTGTATTCTGCGGATTCCATTGTTGACTTCTTTTTATAATTGCGGCCCGAGGACAGACCCCGGGTGAATTTCGGTCATAAGTGTTTATAAAATCATGTTTTACTGCAATATTTTTATGAATTTTGTTGTGGTTTGTGTCTATAGATATTATTAAAATAAAATACAGCTTGGAACTGTAAATAAAGACTGTACATGTCATGGCAAGTAAGAATAATAATATATATATAAAACGTCTTTTTTCTCCCTTTTGAAATAAAATAATTAATTATTATTTATCCCAATGAATTATTACTTATTACCGTAAATGACTTTTTTATCTGTCGAAGATAATGTAAGATGGATCGAATTGGGGTCAAATGTTCTTTTTTGAACTACTTCATCATATTTATCGTTCTTTATGAGACAAATATTGATATCATTTGAAATAATTTAACGAAATTTAAAATTAAAATTTAAAATCCTCTTGATTTATTCATAAGATTATTACCAAGTTTTGAAGTAACCAAAAATATTATTAATTAATTGTTATATGTGTAACTACCTAATACTCGTGTAAAAGTCGTAAATTAATCTTCTAAAGGCAAATAACTCGAGTCGAGTAAATTAGGGTTCACTTCAATCATTTGTAATTTCGATTAGATGTCCAATGAACCGAGACAAAAACATCTAATATATTTTGTGTGGTTCTGTCAGTGCCGGATTAGCCACGTAGCAAGAGTAGCAAATGCTACGGGCCCCGCGACTCGGGGGGGCCCCGCGGTCTAATACCTGTCTCTGTCTGACCGTAAAAAAATATCAATTTATAATACACGTACCGTAAAAAAAATACACGTACCTACCACGAGAAACGTTGGTATCAAAATCTACAACAATAATTTAAAATTTTACCACGTTTCTACAATTGAGCGCTGGCTACACCAAAAGTTGTGTTGTACTGCTTGCACTGCGCTACACGCAAGTTGGTAGCACGGCAAAACTAACAGGGGAATCCCCTGATATTGTCATCGAACGAGCTAGTCGTAACAACCCGATAAAATAAAATAGGATTCTATCGACTATCAAACCATAGATTACAAAATAAAAGGCAGATGGAGCATGACAATCATCCATCGCCCTTATCAAAGAAAATACGAAATCAAAAACGAATACGAAGGAACCTCCGCCAGTGCTATAGCGATTATAATGTCATGCAATACGTCAAAAGGGGTTTGCTAGTTTAGTAAAAAAATGCTGTCTTGTGATATTAAAACGCTGTAAAATTTGTTCCCGAAAACAAACAAAAAGATAAAACATCGTTTTACAGGTTCGCTGTAGATTATTTGGCTTATTTAATTTTGTATACAAATAATAATTTTACATATACGAAGGAATACAAAACTTCAACGTATGACGTATGCTGCCAGTATTTTGAAAATGAATTTGCCATTTTTATGGGTAAAACGGTAAAATGTTTAAAAGATCTTCGAGGTAATGCTGTTGGATTTATATAGGTAATCATTGTAATTTTGAAACATTTTTTTTTATGTAATTTATTTAATTAAAAATTTATCGTTTATGTAAGAAAAGAATACAATATACAAATATTAATATTAAAATATATACAAATATTAATATTAAAATCGCTGAACTGCTGAAAACAGATGTGGCTACTGTTATTGATAGCAAGAAACAAGAGTCTCTGGAACTGCAATTTTATAAACTTTTATGAAATAATTCCTTAGAATCGTGTTTCCCAAACGTAGAAATTGCCTTGCGCATTTACTTGTCTCTTATGATCACTAACTGCAGTGGCGAACGTTCTTTTTCAACTTTAAAACGTATTAAAAACGAGTTAAGAATGAATATAGAGTATAATTTGCTTAAAGAAGTCGATAGTGAAAGTGTTATCTCTAAATTTGCCCATATTAAATGCAGAAAAGTTTATTTGTAAATATAAAAATGAATCGCAAAATGTGTTGGTAAGCGCATAACTCGAGAACGGCTGAACCGATTTCGATACTTCTTTTTTTATTATATTCCTTGAAGTACGAGGATGGTTCTTATGTAGAGAAAACGTAAACACGTACCACGGGCGAAGCCGGGGCGAAAAGCTAGTTTGTAATAGTTTTGTTTTATTTTATACCCTTTAACTTGAGAAACTATAGCAAACGAAGGGCCTCTTGACAGAATTTGCTACAGGCCCCGCGCTGGCTTAATCCGGCACTGGGTTCTGTATGAAAATAGTAGCATTTTCAGTAATTTCGTCCATATCATTCGTAAATTTATGGCAGGTACCTATTAATAAGTTTGGGATTTGAATTTAAGTATGTACTTTTGATTAGAAATGTGATCTTATTCCTACCCATTTGTTGCACAGTGCTGTGCACTGCACACTGCACACTACCTATATATATTATTTATTTATGATCTGTTCGATATTTTTAAGTTTGTAGTTTTAGTATGTATATTAAACGGATTGAACCCACTATAATAATCTATATCTATATAGGTAATGTACTCGTAACATTATTGAGATAAATAAAGCATTTATTAATATACATAATAGATACTTAATCTTGAATACATCTTTACGAAGGTTTTATATGAAACCAATAAAACAATAATCAACAGATCCCTAACCATGTCCTAATGATTTACGACGCGACGCGACGTGACCAATTATATGGAGAGCCAATTACTACGTGAAAAAACTGTTTATTCTGAACAATTATGCGTAACTGACTCAATTATAAACGATTACTAGATAATTCGATGCACTTTTTTTAACAAAAAAAGAGGTTCAAAAATCGTCGGAATCTCTATGTATTTACCACCATTGCTTTCAGCTGTATATTAGCTTAACAATATTCATTTGAAATCAATATTATGTTGTAAGAAATAATATAGGTATTTACTAGAATTTAACAAGGTTAGGGATCAAATTAAAAATCCATGGTATGCCAATCATGTTGCAACTCTGTAATGTTTTAGGCTGAAAGGATTTGGGTGCTCCATAATAAGGTCATCTGTTAGTTACTTAATTAAATGAAGCTTTTTTTATCTTTTGTTGCATTTTAAAAATAATGGCCTATTTGGAAAACATTGACATGTTGATAAGGAATCTCTGGAAATACTAATGTTATTTTTTAACCTATTTATTTTTCCCAAATAAAACGAGTTAGGTATGCGTTCTTACATACATTTGGATCCTAGCTATAAAGCATACATTCAAATTTATAGTAGTGTATTAGTTGTGATACTATAATAAAGATAATTAAACTATCAAAAAATATTGAAATAAAAAGTTTCTATAAGTGTTCTGGCCATCTGTTTAAGTGTTATTGACTATTAAAGCAATGTGTGGGAATCGATATAAAATCAATCAAATAATTGTTATGAAATTAATATAAAAAGCTAAACGATTTATTCATGAGTTTTTACTTTCACCTCTTATTGCGTGTCAATTTCATGATTTATTCGGATTTCGGATTGACAGTTTAAATTATTAATTTATTGTTTACCTAAGTCTGCAATTACCATTATTAATTATAAGTTCAATAACCTCTTGTTATTGTGCTGTACACCTATCTATACGAATATCACATGTAAACAAAACACACACCCACCTACGCGTGTACAAAATTAACTTTTTAGTTTTTAGGTTATTTAGGTTAGGTTGTAATGTCAATCGAATGTTATCGTTTTTATGAAAACAAAGTATCTCTTACCGATAAATTTTGCGGCTGGGAGTTTAAAAAACAATTTATTTTATTTAAATGCTTTAGCTTTACGTATACGAAAGAAAAAATCATAAGGATTATAAAAAAAAAAAACATTTTTATCTTTTACAACGACGCGGACGGCAATAATACAATAGTCACGAAAAGTATGACGATTTTTACGGTTTCAAAATGACGTCAGAATTCGGAACTAAGACAAATTTCACCTATTTTCGTAATTAGTGACTAATGCATGTTTTACTAATCTGTCGAATGGTCACATTTAAAATGAGATATAAATTTTATTTGTACATCCACGCAGAAGTAGGAATGTTTGATTAGCGATTTAGATAATATAATATGAATACAGTAATACAGTTCATTTTTTTACACATCTTCATGAAAACCTTTAAGGTATCACAGTCTACATAATTACAGTAGGTATATTTGCGCAATAAAAATTCTATAAATATAATACTACTTACACTTAATAATTGCAATTTTTCAATATACGTTGTGACGTAAAAGTCCGTTCTCATTGGACTTTGATGGCCATTTATCGTTAGCATACGTCATAATGTGACACATAGTTGTTATCTATTACATTACATTAGAACTAATATCATCTGTATCCTATCCCGCTAATTTTGTAAATCCCACTTGAATGTGAAAATGTTCAAAATATTGAGTTGGTTTGGAGAAGGTATAGCACAATATACAGATACAACCAGTAGGGAATCTTCATACAAAACGTTCGAAATGGCTCACGCACACAAGCAAGCATATTTACGAGAAAGCGCTCGATTCTCGTATTACCTAAGGTATCTTAGATCATTAAGTAATACTGGATTAGGTAGGTATCTATACTATATATTTTGTATTTACTATTAAGTAATTTATTTTAAATATCCTTCCTCAATTATTTAATGTAAGATGTATTTCAGGACCGCTACCTAAATGTTATTTGTTATTATGATTAAAAATAACTTATGGATTTTCCCCTTATTCAACCCAGTACAACCCAGAACATTGATTTTCCCTAAGATTGTGTTTTATCCGGTTTGACTCATTATGATCTCGATGAATTATACTTTTTGTCTGCAGAAATTTTATTGATGTTACATCACAATAAAGGAGATTTTTAATTCATTCATATGTCCATAAATATTATGATTTTCTAACCTTTCGTTACTATAGCTTTGTTAGTAACCTCATTGATTCTGTCAATTATTTATTTTAGGACAAATTTATCCGTTTTTAAGGGCTGTCACTTGTCACTTAAACGCCTAAATATATTTAATGCATACTGACTAATACTTGCAAGTTGCATAGTTGCTACATAAATCGTCGTTACAAGCCTAATTATTAATTCGGTTTTAAATATCTATAGCGACACTTCACGCCATCTATTGAAAATTAGCCAAAGTATCTTATCCATAATCACAGATAACATAATACTACCAAAATGTCATATTATATTTTTTTTGTTAGAAGTTCTATATTTTAACATTGTTATTCTATACTAGCTGTTACAGTACTATATGAAATAACTAGCGGTCCGCCCCGGCTTCGCCCGTGGTACATATTTCGCAATAAAAGGTAGCCTATGTTCTTTCTCAAAGTCTAAAGATTATATGTGCCAAATTTCATCAAAATCGGTCCAGTAGTTTATGCGTGAAAACCATACATACAAACCTTTCCTCTTTATAATATTAGATAGTATAGAGTATAGATTATAAAATCGTTAAATTATTTATTTCAATTATATATTATTTTGTTGACATTACTTTACATTTGCGTTTAACACTCACACATATTTTTGATTTTACAATACTTTGCTTCAGTTATCAGTAGGTAATGTAAAAATAATAAACATGTTGATGATAAAAATATGTGTATAATTATTTTAGTGGCTGGCAACCTTGACATTTGTGCACCACATGCACCAATTCGCTGATTAGCGGTTCCAGGAATCTTTATTTTTTCCTCATTTTTGCACATGGCAATTATTTTATTAGTTACGGGATATTAATAGGTCTACCAGAATCTGATGGCATATTTATATTTAAGAAATAAAAGATTTTCATGTGGCAACTTTATTTGACAACTATCAAATTTATTGTCAAATTATTTGTCTTCTTCGCATTGATGAATAATTTTTAGGATTTTGTCTAAAAAATCTTCGAAAGTGTCGAAAAAGCCACTGCGATCACAAGCAAGAGGTGTTGTTTATAATGTGTATAGAAAAATATTCGATGAAGAAGGGTCAAACACATCACAATTTTCAATTTTGAAGATTTTATTGGTAAATTGGACTTATCCGTTTTGATACTTTAAATTAAAAATATTATAAGTAGGTATATTCTGGTTTACCTATATCACCGAACACATTTATTAGGCCCAAAATGTATAATTGTTATAGATATGTATGAATAATGAGGAAAAATTGATGAATTATAAATTAAATTTCACGCAAATAGACTCAATAGTTTTGCGTTAACTAAAACCAAACTTCCTTCTTTCCCCGCACAGACTATTCTTTTAACATCCTCCTTGATTCATAAATGAATTGAAAATATCATTGTACACACGTAATAATTAATTAAAAGATGACGTTAGACATACCGACGCGAACGCCCGCAACTGCGCGACCATAAATGGTAGTGTTGAGTTGAATCACACCTGATTATACAATTGAATATCAAATTACTTGCGCACTTGGTGGGTTGCTGCGTATTGTAAGTATTATTAATACTGATTTTTAATTATTGCTCAAAACAGGTTGTTGCACGCGACTTTGCATATGAATAAAAATAATACACCGACAGAGCATGAAGAATATTTATGTATAGGTAAATCGATACCAATTAATAATTCAAATGAGGAAAACTTTAATCAGGTCATAATTTCTATTTCTTTCTTCACATTACCTATTTGAATATTGCTTTGTTAAACTAGGTACATAACATACCCTTTTAATTAATGTATACAGTATTACCACAGATAATATAAAACTATACTAGCTAATACTATTGTTTTTTAAATATCCAACAACTCCCGTAAGACGTAACTAGAATGTTAAACAGTTCATCCTGTTTACATAAATAAGTGTAAAAATAACAACTTACTTCGTAGACCACATAGTGATCCAATATACATTTCAATGAATAGAACGAATACTCGTAAAAGTAACATAAACGTACGAATCTGGGTTAGTTTTATTGGCCCATTATTACACCACACCACTATCGATTTTATTGAGAGGGCAATTGTAAAGAACTCCATCGACCCGACGCGTGAAGTTTGTAAAAAAAGAAAAAAGCAACTGTCATGTCATGATGACATAAGTCAGCAGAAAAGGTGTATTTTGTGGCGAAAATCGTCGATCCGATCTTACCTACAAAATTTTGATGGCTCATTGTGGAGAGTACTTTCATTGAAATAATGTAATTAATTATTTTGGGGCAGAATTAGCGAATCCTCTTTCCATCTGTATACTTTGATTACGCCTAGGACGTTCACAACCCAAGATCTGATCTTCCCTCCCAATGCCGAAGATCGGACCGAAGTTTAGCTCTTGACTGCGCCTTATGCAATAATGCGCAATAATTATTAACTTTTAATATATTTAACTATCCAATGACGCTATGACTATCAGACCTTAGGTACATTTTCATTATTTAGTCCTAGAACACGGAGGATAAAAGTTTGAGAAACTTAATTAGGATGAGGAGGGAAGACCGGACTACAAAAACGCAATAAAAAAAAAACTTCTTTGTCAAATTTTTTGAGGAATTTCCTGACTCAACCATTGATGCTCAATGTATGGACGTAAGTCCGGATGTTTTCCTAATGTGAACATTATTATTAAACGCATAGAAGTGAAGATACTACATAGTCCGATCTTCGGCCGAACTGTTATTTTCTTCACTATGGTAAGTCGAAAAAAGTCTGCTTTTTAGGCTCTAAATTTGCTTAGATAGAGAATCTACGCAAACCAAAAAATTAGGGATAAACAATATTTTTTTGTCATCAATTTACAGTTGACCGCAACAGAAAAACGACATCGAATCATGAGAAATAAAATAAAAAATACAGTACGTATAAAATTTTCGGCATATGCGTCCGATCTTAGGCGACCCAACCTTAATTTTTTGTTTTATGTTCTATTATTTTTTAATGATGTAGTTATTGTTGTGAAATTTCGTTAATATATTTATGATTTTAGGTTTCATAATAACACCTTGTATAAAAATAGATATATTTTTAATACGATTTTGCGTTCAAAGATTAACAATTTTCACAGATGATCGACTATTCCATTTTAGTTTGTACAAAATATACAGGGTGTCCCACTGTTGGTATACTAAGCTCAAAGGAGGTTATAGTTTTGCATACGCTGAGTACGTAAAAAATAATTAAAAAATTCCAAACGCATTTTTTTTCAAATAGATGAATTCTTAAAACTCTTATGTGTACACCCATAACAAGCGAGCCGCCCAACTTTGCCACCAGCAAGTGAGCTATCGTTTAAGATTATGTTTTCATAGATAAAATGCTCATATTAGAGAAGCGGTATATGCCGGCTGCGCGAAGCTAGAGAAGAAAACATGGATTTTCAGGAAAAATTTAGCAAAAAATTTTGGACGTAATTTTTTTTTTAAAGTATTTTTTACGTGATCAGTGTATGCAAAACTACAAGTTCCTTCGCGCTTAGTATACCAATAGCGGGACACCCTGTATATATACCATTAAATTCCGATCGCTGTATTTCATCGTAAAAACTTTATCACCACACAAAAATGGAGAGTAAATCTATAGACGATTTCATAAATATTATCTTAAACGCGGCCGTCATATTCTTGTCTAATAAAAATAGAACTTCCTGCGTTGCAGCATAATATAAACTTACTATAGGAACTCGACTCAATATCCAAACTTATTTCTATTTATGCCATAAATTATTTGTTATCAAAGCGCATCTCTTATAAAGTATTAGCACAGATTACACAGATATTATTAATATACTAATAGTACATATTACTAAACTACATTTTAATTCTTGTGGTTTAAACGTATTGGTATAATAAATGGATTTTATAAACCATTCCATATTATCTCGGTTATTGTATATTATATTTGGAAAACGTTTCTATTTTAAGAAAATCTTGATATATCGCGTAGACTGATAAAGATGTAGGTTTTTAGTACTTTTTACCTAGAACACAATACCTATATTAATATCTTAACCAAGTGCTATATACCTATAACCTAATATAATATAAAACATGTAAAGTATTTAATATTTCTTACAAATACGAAGTTATTTACAAAAAAATATTTTCTTATTAACTATATTCATTACGTTTGCAATATTCATAACTAAGAAGCTACATATTAATAATAAAAATGACTATAAGTCGATACGAACTCACCACAAATCTACTCGTATTCATAGTAGTAAGGTCAGCAAAATAGGTTGTTGTACCGTGAACGTAAACAAATGAACAGCATTGACTCACTACACTATGGAACCGTTATCTCTTAGATAATTATTGTACGTGATAATGAAATTAGGAACGTATTTTGTTTTTACTGTAGAGTTGTAGGTACGTAGTTTTGGTAATTGTACTAATTTCGAAAGTGGATACGTAGTTTTTTAATCTGGGAATAGCCTCTATTTTTATTGTTATAGCTTCACTTTAAAATCGTTTTTAGTACCTAATTTATAATTTAAATTTCAATAAAAAAAAAAAAAACAAATTCGATTACAGATATAATAACTTTGAGATGAGTAATAAACAATGTATTCTACAGATAATTAATATCTATGCCTCTATGGATGATGAGTGGGCATCTTTAAAGGTCATACATTCACAATTTTCGGTATTAATGACTAATATTTTGACGTGATTAACCTCATGATTAACCTCAGATCATTCTGCTGCCACATCCTTTAATGATATAAATTATTGTGGTCTGTATTCACATGACGTCATTATCTCTTCCCTTTAATTTTTCTAAAAATACATTATACATTATATTCTGTTGCTATTATTTCTACGAAATTAATAAAACCACGAATAAATGTTGTCTATATTTACTTCGTGAAGTAGCAAGTTTCTTAAAATGATTTATTTTATTTTTTTTATTATAATTTATATAATTATTAACCGTGATTATTAATATATGAACATGTTTAAAAAATCCGTATGTCAAAGTCAAAGGGCGCCTAATTTGTTTAAAATTAAAATAAAAATACAAATTAAAAATCGATTACTTTAAAATTATCTACGGTGTATGTAGTAAAAATCATCAATAAATCTATGATAGGTAATAGATAATATGAATTTAGGATAGTGAAATATAGATTAAATATTTCTATACGTCTTGGCGCATTGTGTCGGCCATTTACGGAACTAATTTCCTAAGATCTTAATTTTGTCCTGTCTAATATTTAAATATTGAAATAATATCATAATAATACCGCAATGGTTTACTAAGTTTCTATTTTTCTTATAAACCGAGTGTTATCTTCGTGGTTAATATTTCTAAGAAAGTATGTAGTAAGGAATGACGTCACAACCCCTATTAGTACCTACTAACGATGTTCTTAGCATTCTTTTAATAAATAAATTAAAATATTCCGGTATTTATTAAATAGAATAGAATAGACATTTTTGTACCATTAATTAAAATTCTAAATTTACTGTTTACTTACAGGCAGTATATAAAACATAAAACAAACAGTTTCACTTGATTTTTGAGGAACCATTTTCACATCGTATAAGATTCCACAATAAAAATAGATATAACCTATATCAAAGCATTTTTGTTTCAGACATTTCACAAGTCACAACACAACACAGACAATCAATTTTTCATTCCTAAAATTAGTATAAAGAAAGCGAAATGCATAGTAAATTCTACGATTAATTTATTGTCACTAATTATTTGTAATTGTGCCCATATCCGGGGTGCTCTCTTTCGCACTTGTACACAACGCATATGTTAAAACGAGACAGCATGCCCATGAATGAGTCGTTCATTCACTTTGACTTTGAGGTCAAATGGTTGATTCACTGATAAATTGGGACCAACTGTAGTCTGTGGCCAATTGATGCATAGATGTGCAGTTACATTATCTGTATTGAAAAGTTTCAATATCGGGACTATGGCATAATGCATTTGACATCAAGATTGGATGGATATGGATGAAATGAATTCTATTTCTAATTCCCGATTATGAATTGCATTATTCGAATTTCGAACTTCCTTTTTAATATTCCATTTATTTTATGTTGTTTAATAAAATAATAATTTAAACAAATGCACATACATATTTATAAAACCGAATAAAAAAATATTATTGCAATAAAAAACATAAGTCGTTTAAAAACACTGGCCACTACAGAACGTTTTAGAAAAAAAGTAGGTAAAGAAATATTCTAGAATCGTTCAGTGCATTTTTGAAATGAAATCAATGAATTCTTTAACGAAGATATTGCGGACAAAATGATGTAAGTTTTTACGCTATTATTAAGTATTATTCATAGTTTTAAAATTTATTTAAAATTGAATTAAGTAGTAGATACATACATAAGTACTGATTTGTTTCTTTCCTCTTGTGGCGGTAAAATCACAATGAAAGATACGTACAGCATCATAGTTGCATACTAACGTGTTATTATTACATTTTTTACAATCTTAAACAATCAATATTGTTTTTGACTTTCCCTGTCAACGCAGTTATCTCTAGGAAGGCGGTAATTTCCGTAACAATTATATGTAAAATAATGGAAAACAAATTCCTATGTTAATTACCATAGCGGCTATCGAGCGTGACAAAGTAGGAAAACTAGCCATTTTAATTGTAAATAACTAGAATTCACACGAATACTGCTTGATGTTAGGTTTATAAACCTAGGTGTTGAACCTTAAAAACCTTGAAACCCTATTTCAATAATATTATGAATTTATGAGCAACCTTGTTATATAATATTTTCTAGTGTTTGATTTTACGCGAGTACCTATTAGTACATATAGAAATTAAAATAATATAATGAATAAATCGAGTTTAAAATCCGTTTAATTTCTACCTAGTTATAGTCTACGGTTTCCATCGCGTATACTTACCTTAAAGAATTTAATTGAATACCTTATTTCCAATAGTCTTATCTTATATTTTATCACTTCATAAAGTTTAGTAAACAATAAGGTCGTTAATTTCTTAATAATTATTTATTTGGTCGTCTTTTTAAACAGCAAGGTCCTTAATTTCAATTATAGCCTAATTATTTTTTGGATCGTCTTTATTCCTCACAAAATACACCAAAATCAGTTTAGCTGTTACGCCTATACGTATTACATTGAAACAAAAGTGTATTTGAATGGAACCAACGACGATTATGGCCGCGCTATTGTAATGTTTATGACTGTTTGTTATCTTGATTTATCGATCGAATTACGAATTACAATGTTAGACAGGATGGCTGTAGAAATACGTACCTACTTTCGTTTTAAACCTGGTTTTTAATATAGAGAATATTAAGTATTTTCCGATAAAGAAAATTTTCATGAGCTTTGCATGATTTAGCATGATTTTTTACAATTCTGTTTGTTTTGAATAGGGAGTTGCGTTGCTACGTGCGCGCACTTTCTTACTAGCCCATAGAGTTGATGGGAGAGACAAAATAGTTGCGGAGACAAAAGTTGCTCTTGCGCGCTAGCTCTAAATATAGGTAGGTACCTCATGTAATATTGGAAAAACGCGTATCGATAAAACAAAATATAAATAGGAGAAAGAGTTTAATTTAAATTAGATCGTATCGAATTAATCATTGTGTTCATCTAATCTCTTTATAATATTTTTAATTTGGAGTTAAAAAAATATAATTTTACTCAACAGAAACCTCTACAAAATATGCACAGATAAAATATATAACACAAACAAACTTTTACTTCTATCTGAGAAATATTTATTGTTTTCAATACACACCAATGTTTTACAAATATTATTTGCATCATGGAATGAATCATTGAGACGTGACTGATCATTATCCTTGACATCATTATGAAGGTAGATGCGTATTATTGTCGTGGTAAAGAAAATATGTTAGTTTTTATTTATATTTTCTGCGACAGGAGGAAGAATATTTTTATAGTGCTGACTGCTGACGTAAAAATGTTAACAGTGAAGAACAGAACTTAGAGACAAAATAGTTGCGGAGACAAAAGTTGCTCTTGTGCGCTAGCTCTAAGTCGGTTAAAAATAGAATTCTCATAAACAAAGTGTATATAATATTATATATTATCTTAATCTATATTAAAAGGTTACAAATGATCTGCATAGAAATTGCAACATACTATAATCACAATCGAACCCGGAACCATTCACTTAATAATCAGACAGCGTCACTGCGTCCGGAATTATATTGTTATAGGTATGTCATTTGTATCCTGCTCACGAAATTATTTATTATCTATCTGTGCTGTAGTTTGAATACGCGGAGTCGTATTATATGGGCATCTATATATTGATGTATCAAAACTATAATTTTACATTGAAGTGGACAATCTTAGAAAACATTGTGCTTAAAAAAAGTGAAATATTACGTTTATTACGAAAATTTAGGTAACCAGCGGTTGAGAGGTTGAAAATCTTTTACGGGGGCTCATGTTGATGGAATTTTACTTATTTCAATGAATTTTTAATAATTTTGAGAGCTTTAAGACGTCTGTAAAGCAAAATGGCCCACAGAAAGCGGCGACATATGTGTAAATCAGCCATGAGAAAATAAGACTCTAAGGAGTAGGAGGGGCCTAAAGTGGGCACAGAGCCTAAAGAGGGCACTCAGTATAGTATCGGAATTTTAAATAATGGCGCGCGCGCGACTCGTGAGCACGATCCCCACACCCCTCCCACCTCGCGGCAGTCGTTGGATTCGCTTGCGAGCACGCATTTACAAGCTGCAACAAATAAATGTTTTTCGACGATTTTTGAAAAATATTGCAAGGTATGTAATATGTGTTCTTTTTATTTTGGTGTTTACAATCCTTTAACCAAAATTTGTTAGTTATTAAGTGGCTATCTGGCCATATTTTGGTTCCATAAAAATCCACGTGTCTAAAAATTTTGAGGTAGAATTTCGTCTGAACCTTTCAAATGTCGAAAAAGGCAAAGCGGGCAGGGTAAAGCGGGCACGCGCCCGCTTTGCCCCGTCCGCTAAAATGTTACCTACATTCTTTTGTTAATTTGCTTTTTCCTTTCAGATGACCTCTTATAAACGGCGTAAATATAAGCGTAAAACTTCACAAGCCTCATGGCAACGCTCAACTATGCAGCAAGCAAAACGAGAAGTGCAAGAGTTAGGAAAACCTGTCAAAAAAGTAACAACTAAATATGGGATATGGGAAGAACGACATTGCAGACATTGGGTTCGTGTAATGTAAAGCTTGGTAGGTTTACTACTTACTGTCTTTTCTACGGAACAAGAAATGGAGCTTTTGGAATACGTATTCCACATGGACTCTTTATTTTACGGGCTGTCTAAACAAGAATTTTTGGAACTTGTATACCTACCTATTACATTATTTTAGGATTTATAAAAAAATATATATATATGAAATAATTGTATCGCTTATTAGAGACTAAATAATGATAGACTGTAAACAGGGCGTTATTTTTTTAAATATTATTTCAGATATATCTGGAAATATTGTACCTAAAAGTTTAAAGCTCCTGAGAAGTTCCTTTGTTTCATATATTCATTTAAAAATAATTGTATGACTGTTTGAAATACATAACTTATAAAATATTTTTGTGTCTTTTACTCTATTTATTATTGTATATATTATTTGTGGCTGTATATTTTGAAATCTACTGTTTAAATCCAGGCCTGCCCGCTTTACCCAACTACTGCCCGTTTTGCCCTAAACGAAAGCCCGCTTTAGGCCTCCCCTTCGGGCAAAGCGGGCAATCGTAGGCTTTTAGTAATCTGTTAATAATTATTATATACTTTAACTTTTGACAAATTTAACCACTTAGCATTCAAAAGTATTTATTAATGGAACTTTTGGCAAAAAAATAAATGGATTAACTTCTTTTCAAACTTCATTTTTTTTAATTTTCCCGTAAGGTGCCCCCTTTGGGCCCATCTCCCCTAAGTACTGTTTTTATGAACCTTCATCACCTGATATTTGGAAATTGGCCCATTGACCAAGCTAGCGGGTAGACATACTATGGTAGCACATACTAACATTATCTACCCGCAATCGTCCACATTTCATCCGTCAGAAAATAGGTGAGGTCTAGCGGCCCTGGGATCTTCACTATCACTACATAGTATAAAACAAAGTCACTTTCTCTGTCCCTATGTCCCTTTGTATGCTTAAATCTTTCAAACTACGCAACAGATTTTGATGCGGTTTTTTTTAATAGATAGAGTGATTCAAGAGGAAGGTTTTAGTATATAATTTATTAGGTTTTAGACAAAGCGGGCGAAGCCGCTGGCGGAAAGCTAGTACTCTATAAGTCTTTAACATTAATTAAATTAGCATTGCATTCCTTATTAACTACAATCCTAAACCTACATCCAGTAAACTGTAAAGACCAATAAACACGCGGAAATATGGTAATGTATCTGAACACAGACTATCATTGATGAAGGGATAACGTTTCATCGCAAATTGACTTCCTTCACGGAGATCTCGGATTTCAGGCGCCGGAACATCCTACTGTGTTTAAATATAATTATGTATAAAGAAATATCTTGATGTGAACGTATTGTTCAAATAACTGCATTTGAGATGAGAGTGAAGAAATTACTAAGAAAAAATTTTTTTGGGGCAAATAATTTTCACAAGACTTTAAAATATGGTAGAAGAGAATTGACATAGAAAACTATTTTTGTTGTTCAATCCATTGAATAAAGAGGGTTATAATTTCTACATGTTTGCGTTATAGGAATTGTATGATAATCAAATATCTGTAACTGATCTACCTACGTCTTCTAATTGCTAATTGCTATTGTTAAATTTTCCGTATTCTTGACAGCAAACGTATTCCAATTTTTAACCAGCTATTGTTAGCTTCAAGTTTGTATGTAACCAACTCCTTTAAACTCGATTTAGACCCGCTTAAATGGGCAAATTTGATTCTAATTTTGTACACTTATCAAAGATGCAGTCACAATACAATAATTTAATGAGTTAAAGCGTATTTTGTAAATCTAAAACTATATTATTTATTTATAACAAGTGATATATAAAAATACCTTAAATATATTTACGTATCGTTTCCTCCACAGTGGATAACCCCCGAGGAGTGCGAAGTGTACACGCGGGAGCGGAGGCCGCCCCTCGTGATACCGCGCATCACGCAGTACCGCCCGCCCCGGCGCGACCAGCGGATACACTATCCCGAGGTATGGCAACTTCTCTTAGGATGCTTTTCCACCAATAATGTGCGAGGAATGTGTTTGTATACCTACATATAACCAATAGTATCGCTTCAAAAGCTAAACGCTTCAAATTTAAAGAAGCAATATGATTGATTATTTACAAACACGTTCCTCGCTGCACATCCTCACACATTATTGGTGGAAAAGCACCCTTAATCTCTTTGATAAAGCTCATCCCGGTCCACATATTAGTAACTAGTTAGACCCGGTCTTCGCCAGTGTCTAGTGTAAGCAAGGTGTGGCGACAGTGTCAATTTCAGTGATGGTATTATCTGTTGCGATTGTTTGTGATATTACGAACGTTTCATAGCGAGTTACTTTTTCCAATTACTAATGTTCGAGTATAATCGAATTCAAGAAAAAACTAATGCATAATATTCTGACGAAGCAAAATACGTTCTCAATCATCTATTGATTATCTATGAACTGTCAACTTACGGAACAATATGTTGAATTCTAATTATACCATTGAAAAATAAGAAGAGGATAGGATAGGATAGAATTTATAATCTAGTCTAGTCTTAGTCTAGTCTAGGTTATAAATCCTAGATAGGTACTACCATCACAATTAATTAAAATCCAATCTTATGAATTCGATTTTATTTATATACAACTTACAATTATTACAACTTTAATCAAAATCCTGCCTACGTGCATCCACACTCATCCAACCCGCGAAACAAGAACGGCAGTCATTTGCAAACTATAGTCGAATGATTCAAATTTTCGCGCCAAAACCGTGTGTTAATACAGGCTAATTATTCGCGACTACAATGTGCGTTTCAAGATGGCGGCCGCGCATCCGGCGAATCGTTCAATGGATGAGAATTTTAATGTGAGAAACGCTCATTGAAATTTGTGTGTGGTCATTTTGTTTTGTAATTAACTGATTAATTAAATATTAAGGTTGAGAGGAAGGAAGTACAAATATTTGTTTGTCTGGCTGCTGGCAACGGTAGATTGATTACTGCTAAAGAAAATGGATCAGTGAAGGCGTGAAATGCATTAACATTTGCATACCCCACTTGGGACTTCAAGAATTCTAGTTTCTCTTTGTCGTAATCGTAAAGTAGCTTAGTATATCAAGGTTGTGAAGGAAGACAATTCAAATTCTTGTCTGTCTCTTATAATTACTAATATCTAAAGGTATGTGTACACTGTACACGTAGGTAGGTACATCAATGTACGTTTTGCGTCAAAACAACTTAACCAATTTTGATGACTTTCAGCGTGAAGATAACTAGAACATATTCGAATTTAAGCTTCTGCTGCGAATTGAAAGAGTCGGAGGGTAAATATTTTGTACGGTACTGCCTTCGACCCAATACGTACATTGGGTCAATAGATACAATAACGTTAAGTCAACAAAAGCAAAGTATAGTCACGAAGTTAACTATAGCTATTTCAATATACTAATATAAAATATATAAAGCAAATATTGTCAAGAAACTAAACATTCAACATTCGTTCCCAATACTCATTTAAATAGATAAGACACGCGTGAGTCAATGCTGATTACAGTATTTTGCACCCATTTACCTTTACCGCAAACGCTGTTATAATAATATTATATTGTGACAATAATAATAACTAGCGATGGCCCGCGAATTTGTTTGTGTTTCGGCTGAATTTTTACTCATAACTTTCTGGAGAGAACAATTATTATACCATTCGTTTTAAGTAGGTATTGCCCTTGTATAAACCCGAAAGTTTAAATGTATTTGCTACTACATATTTAACGCAAAAACTCAACCCTTTTTCAACCGAATTGGCATAAATTTTGCTTGTAGATAAGAATTCTATAATATTAAGTATTCTAGAATTCTTATGGCTATAGATATTCCATGGCTAGGACTTTGATTTTTAGCCGCGTATTCATATATGAGACCTGATACAAGACCTGACTCATGACTGAGATGTAAAACTGTGATGCTTTCTGAATTATGGAGAAAAAATATTTGAAAGGAAAGAAACGGCAAAAAATAAGTTAAGAAAAAAGTTCATGGTTCCAAACCAACAGAGAAAACAAGTGCATTTCCAGAAAAACACTCATAGCCTAAAATAACCTACAAATAAATTCACATGGTACCTACATCAGTAATTTTTATGGAACATATTAGCTTGATATATAAGCTAATAGCTTGATTCTTGCAGTTACTTAATCCAACTGATTTTTTTTCTGTAATGAAGTAAATAATACTGTCAAGGCATAAAATTAATATTAGCATCCCAGTTCTATGACCACACTTGTTCTTTTTTTTGAAGTGAAAACTTCTTTAGCGGCGTTGAGCACTTTTTCTGTAATGGGTATAAAATCTTAAACTCGCGTCAGGACACGTGGCCTGATCGAAAAAGCGTTAGACTGATACCATTCCAAAATATCAAACATGCTCAACGTTAATAATCAAGTTTTCACTTCTGCCGGCACTCCCGGAGTGCAACCCGTCTTTTTTTTGTGTGGTGTTTTTCATTGTTAGCCAGAAGGGCTTCTACATTTTAACGCGGACGCGTGGGTGAACTGAAGGTTCACCCTGGTAGCGACATGCGCAAGGGCGTCCCCCCTTGACGGGGATCTCGAACCTCGGCTTGGGATGTCGCTTGAGTGGAGGAGGCCGGAAGGAGTCGGACGGGACACTTGATCTGAAGTGTCACCATGATACTATGACGAATCAATCCTGTTTTAAATCCGTTGAACGACCATAATTCCAAATTATTGGTGCAATATTGAATTAAATCACAATAATTGCAATGCTTTCATTGAATTGCGGCAGTAATCAGCGCACATAAAGCAAAGATAAGAACGAGCGTTTCCTAACAGCGAATCGACCGCTGATAAAGTTAATAGGGATGTGTTATCGATGTCGATAGTGCGGAATCGAGTTAATCGATTAATTCACGATAAATTTGAAAATGAATGCGAACTAATATTGAGTTTTTCTTATTGATAAGTGATAAAATAGACAGTTTTTCGAAGAAAGATCATAAAGCTGAACTAACTGAGAAAGGTAAATCCCTCTCCTGTAAGATACATTATCTAATCATTATTTCATGTAAAAATAGATGTAATAGATAAGTACTTACAATAAGAGTCCGCGTAAATAAATAATATAAGATATGTGTGTGTGTGATAAGGCTTTTCAGCTTTTATGGCATCTTATGTTAGCCGTTAAGTAATTATAGGTTATCTTTTAAACTCAGATGAATCTGGATCTATATATATATCTCTTTGCTTCTGTTTCTGAGATTTTATCCTACCTTCATGTTTAAGAAGACGAGAAAAGTAAACCGTTGTTTTAAAAGTATTATGAGAAACGTATGAATGTCGATATTCATTTTTTTTTTTTTTTATTCATTTATTCAGCAAAATAACACATAAAGTTACACATAAAGTTAATATCATAAACTTTTTTGAAAACTTATACAATAAAAATAGGAGGAACTCCGGTATCTGTGTTAGTAAAAACTGTGCTACAGACACCTGCGCCCCTGATATGTGGGTACGTATCAACTCAACAAAAAAGTATGTTGGTCAGCCACTAAGCACTGTGTCTATTAAGTATCAGCGCGTGCAATGAAAAAATTGTAACGAATAAATCAAAATTACCACACTAGAGCGTGCCAATTATTCATCGATTGCTCGTTACAAAACATCGATGTTAGCAACTGTTACAACACTATGCCATATCATTATGCGTCTACACGCCACTAAAATGTCCGTGTGTCATGTTAAATAATAAATTCATATTTTCCTTTAATATATTCAGTGTCAATATGTAGGTAGTGTTGTGGAATTGAATATGGTGGTTAAAAAGTGATTATGTTTAAGTTAAAACGTGGCAAGACTTGGTTTCGGGAGGTAGGTCATAGATATAGGCATAGATAATAGAGGGAAGTAGGTTTATGTGGTAACTTATGGTAATGCGCGTTATTTATTAATATGCAGGAATCTGTTATTGTAATTTCAATAATATTGTATTGAAGTGAGATATATATATTCCTATTAATAGGTACCATCTGTACGCCCCTCTTTGATAATCGTTAACCTTGCTATATAAGTATTTATTTCAAATGTTATGTACATTCTTTAGTCTGTGTAATTCGTCGAAATATGGCGCCGAATTTATATTGAGAAATAAAAATGCGGAAGTTGATAAAGATTGTTACTTTCGTTATCAATTTCTGGCTTAATTGAAAGGAAATTTCTGATATTGATATCAAAAAGCGTAGCGAAAACTAAGTTTGCGAGAATATTTAATGAAATATTAATTAATTGCATTTAGAATGTATGTAATGTATCAATGTGACATAAAATTCCTGTGGGTTTGATTAGAGTTTTACTTGTTAAATTTGAACCTTATTGTTTGGTAATAGAGCTCACTTTTACAACAACATTTCTGTATTGAAACACAAAACCACAAAGCACATACATAATATATAACCATTTAGTTATATATTTGAAATTGTTAATAGCATTCGTACTTTGTGACTATAATTAAAAACTAAATTAATATGAAAAGTTTATATGACACGAGTCAAGCAAGTAGATATTACACACGTATTAATTATATTAATTCTTGTAGTAATCATGACTTCCAATCTCCATGTAATGAAGGTCAGTTGACTGCTCAGGAGACATACTAGACAATTTACAACTTTTTTCCCATGAAATAATATTAGGTAGTTTCGCATGAAATAGTAGAAATAGTTGTACTAATAATCCGGTAGATATAAGGGTCAAAAGGTAGGGTAGAGATGGTGTACCATATTCTCACACAATAACTAATAACTCTGGATTGCTACTGAAGTTTTTAATTAACAATTCTCTCATTCAAATATGCAAAACCATGTAAACTATTGAGCTTGATATAACGCCATAATATTACATATACACAGCTGATTTACTTCCGATCCATAATGGGAAACGCCCAATGAACTTACAGCAAGATATACCCACTAAAGTCCTTCAACAATAAAACGGCGTTTCTTTACTTCCGTCACTTTAGGCAAAAAAAGGACGTGTGGCACTCGGGTACTGCCGCGGTAAAGCTATTGCATGTTATGCCTTCAAGCCACACCTCCGTGCCCGTCAGGTTTTTTCGTTACGGAATCTCTCGATTCGGTCCCCGCGCTCAAGGCCCGCGATAGAAGCTATGCAATAGCTTAATACTGGAAATGAATTATGAACATCGTTATTTATACATAATATGTATACTGAAACTACTCTTATCATCACAGAGAGCAACTAAATAAACACAACAGCCGTCCTGGATATCATACTTTAATACACTTAGTTGCTCACTGTGTGTGTTCGTTAATTTCATAAGGATCAGTAGGTACCAATAACTAAATTGTAATTGTTATGCTACTTTTTCGTTAAGTACAACATTAATGTCTGGTCCAACTCAGGATAAAACCTCATTACCCTTTATATAAAACTAGCAAACCGGGCGAACTCCGTTTCGCCACCAGAGACACCTTTTCTTTGCTATAAACCTCACGGAGCCCGAGACCTTTCCAACGAATGCAA
This sequence comes from Colias eurytheme, assembly GCA_907164685.1. Taxonomy (NCBI): domain Eukaryota; kingdom Metazoa; phylum Arthropoda; class Insecta; order Lepidoptera; family Pieridae; genus Colias; species Colias eurytheme. The sequence continues at coordinate 26,357 of CAJQZN010043313.1, forward strand.
AACCGTGGAAATCGGTTCGTGCGTTCTGGAGTTATAGCGTCAGGAAGGAAAACCCGGCTTATTTTTATATAGTAGATTGTGGCAAAATATCAGACATGAAAAGGAAATGTTAAGAAAGAATAACATACCAAAACTGCATATAACACAAAGAGCTGGAGTACAACTCAAATACCAAATACCTTGTTACAGGAGAGTCTAAAAGACGTACCAGCCAAGTCGTGGAACTGGTCTCCGACGTCAGAGCGCAGCCGTCTCGACTTGGAGAGGAGTTTTAGCAAAGCGAACAGTGATAGCCCGCCGCTATGGGTCAGCAAACGACTGGGTAAGTGACTCTCTACTGAAAGAATATAATTTTAAAATGTCATAATACAGTCTCGAGAAGTAATGTAAGAAATGATGTGGCGGGATTTCTCGCTCCTTTCAATGCTGAGTGTTCTTTTCTTAATAATTTTGTACCTACTAGCACGTAACAGATATTCATATTTTAATATGTAATAAAATAAAATATTGGAAAATACGAACGGATTTTCATAGCATTTAAAGTTTTATTGGAAAAGCTTGGATGTGTACGACAGCTTGTCTGAATGCGTAAAAAATGATCAAGTGACTACACTGTCAGGTAACTATTATCCAACATTTTTCCGAACATGTACACAAACAAATAACATTATTATTTCATATACACCTATAAACACTCAATTAGGTGTGACTGTTATTTAAACGCGTAACTATATATTATTAATGCACATGTGTGGTTACATGTTGGCATTTCTTTCACATCGCAACGAATAAATTTTATGTTTTGTATCTAACGATAGTTAGGAAGCTAGATAATGATATAGGCTTTTTGTCACGGTGAAACTTATATTTCCAACATTTTCCATTGACGAGTATTTTCATTATTTATCTCTTTCCTAGCTTTATATAATTTACCCATTTCCCTCTCAGGCGGTTCCACAGAGAACCTTCTAGCGCGTCGTCCCAACCACCTCCAACTCCCCCCCTCCTCCTCCGGCGACAGCCTGGACGTGGAGGTCCGGGAACGGGCTCCCGGCAAGAAGGAGAGGAAGTCCAGGTCCATGGTCGCGCCCAAACAGAAGAGGGCCCCTGTGTCCTCGCCCAGACTCATGCATGTGCCTATTGAGGTAAGAATTAGAGCTATGTAGGTAAGGAAATGGTGAATTTGTCTTATTTAGGTGGGAAAATGGTCTAGGGAGGTGAGAAAATATTCCTTTTGAAGTAAAAAAACGAATTTTACTCACCCCAAGAAGCTTAGATGTAAAGAGGTAAGGTATTCCGTACATGACAGATTGGACGCAAAATATTTATTAAACTAGCTTTTGCCCGCATTTTCGCCTGCGTGGAAAAGATAAATTTACATGGTATAATGAAACTTTCGTGTCCTATTTTATCCCCTTGGTGGTAGAATTGATCAATATCCTTTCTTAGCGGATGCCTACGTCCTAACATCTACCTGCATGCCAAATTTCAGCCCGATCCGCCCAGTGGTTTGGGCTGTGCGTTGATTTGATTCTAGATGTCTTGTTATGTTCCTGTATTTAGAAGCGTACACTTACAAATAAAGGCGTAGTTTGTTCGTGGTTTTTACCGTGTGCTACTATAATAATTTAACGTAATGTTTATTTAAATTCTAAGATATACGAAATTGTTTACAGGCAACAGTTCTATACGAAGGGCCAGTAAAACGTACGAAATTCTTCGAAGGCGGCAAGAAAAGCAAGAAGAATTGGACGGACTGCTACATGATACTCACACCCACGGCTCTTGTGTTTTATAAGGACCAGAGGACGTATTATGCTACAGTAAGTTAAAAATAGTGAATGATTTAAATAAAATTCGATAAGGTTAAGATTTATAAATTTATAAAGAATAGAAAAAATTCGATCACGAGGCGGGACTC
>CAJQZN010043313.1:28982-80774 GCA_907164685.1 Colias eurytheme
TACACGGACAGTGAGACGTGTAATGAACGGACAGTGAGACGTGTAATGAACGGACAGTGAGACGTGTAATACACGGAGACAACGAGGCGTGTTATGTGTATGGAATACACTTAACACACAAACATTAACATGATTTCTCTCAAATTCTTTTAATACTACATATAGTTTACATATTTTTTTTCACATACAAAATTCTATAAAATCTCTCTATTCCAGACACACCCGTTCCCTAGTACTAACTGTGGAACATGACCAGTATCTCATCCAGGATGAAAGTGAAGATAGCGCTAAACGTCTGTTAAAGTGTATACAGAATGTTATTTATAAATTGGTGAGTAGAATTAAATAGTCTTTATTTTAGGGCATATTTTTTTTCTAAATAATTAATAATAATAATAGGATCTGTTTTACCACTTGCAAAAAACTTTCACTTAAGACAGGACACAAGAATGTATCCAGAAGTGATACTGACCAATGGTCAATGTTTCAGTCGTAATTATGTGGGTTTTATGTATCTGTAGTTATGTAAAAGCGTAGAATATCTTTTACCATAAAAAAAAATTCTAGAAATCTGGCAAAAGTCTGTTTGTTCCATTCTGCATTCGTTTTCTAATTTTTAACCACTATACCCGAAATTCCTTGGAATTTTTTTTCGTATTTCGTATTTCGTATGTTTACCATATAATGTATACCATAAAATAAGATAAATAACGTTTGTATAATATGTTTAGATCATAAAATAAATAATATACAACATCAATTTCCAGGGTCCCCCCGTACTCGACGACAGACCAAGCCCTCAATACCAAAGCAGTAACACGGATCTAGAGAGTCTGGGACGAACTCCGCCTGTATCTAGACATGCTACTAGAAAACAGAAAGGTTAGTTATATTGTATTTTTTTGTTTTTTCTTATAGGTCAAGTGGACGCAGAAAGAACTTGTGCTATTTAAGTTTTTTTAAAGGTCTGGAGAAGGTGGGTATGGCTTTTTTAGGGTTCCGTAGCCAAAATGGCAAAAACGGAACCCTTATAGTTTCGTCATGTCCGTCTGTCCGTCTGTCCGTCTGTCCGTCTGTCACAGCCGATTTACTCGGAAACTATAAGTACTACAGTGATGAAATTTGATGGGAATATGTGTTGTATGAACCGCTACAAAAATATGACACTAAATAGTAAAAAAAAGAATTGGGGGTGGGGCCCCCCATACATGTAACTGAGGGATGAAATTTTTTTTTTCGATGTACATACCCGTGTGGGGTATCAATGGAAAGGTCTTTTAAAATGATATAAAGTTTTCTAAAAAACATTTTTCTTAAAGTGAACGGTTTTTGAGATATCAGCTCTCAAAGTCGTAAAAAGTATGTCCCCCCCCCTCTATTTTTATAACTACGGGGTATAAAATTCTAAAAAAAATAGAGGTGATGCATGCTAATTAACTCTTTCAACGATTTTTGGTTTGATCAAAGTATCTCTTATAGTTTTTGAGATAGGTTGATTTAACTGTAATTTATTATATTTGCTGCTACGGAACCCTTTGTGCGCGAGCCCGACTCGCACTTGGCCGGTTTTATTTAGGTTATGTTTTAGGTAGGATTGTATTAAGTAATTTTCAGGGATATTTGCTATTGATATCTTTGTAAATGAACTTTACGGGAACAAGTTTAGGATTTAATTTAGAATTTTTGGGTATAGTAATCTACTTATCTTGAAGTATGGAAGGTCCCTTTGCTCAACATACAGATATTTATTTGAGATAGCTGTAGAAGTTTTGAACACTTTTCGAAAGAATTGAGTTATTTCTATAGGACATATAAACTGAAAACAGAAATTATATATAACATACATAAACATAGATAGTATTATTGGATAATAATAAATAAATAAATAAATAAATATTATAGGACATTATTACACAAATCGACCTAGTCCCACAGTAAGCTCAATTAAGGCTTGTATTGTGGGTACTAGGCGACGATAAATATAATATTTAATAAATACATATATAGATAACACCCAGACCCAAGAACAAATAATTGAGTTCATCACACAAATATTTGCCCTGACCGGGGATCGAACCCGGGACCGTCGGCTCAGTAGGCAGTTACTTTACCACTGCGCCAACCGCGTCGTCAGATTGGACAGTGGATGTTTTTTAATTCACGAAATAAGGGAATAGCAGATTAATTACAATTACATTTAATTCCACACAAAACCATGTTCAAAGTGTAGAACAACTGTTTAATGTGTGTGAAGTTCCGAGAAATATTATTATTATTAAGAATGTGAACTTTGCTTGGTTCAACGTCGCGTTAGTCGCAATTCGCTACAGATTGTGTTGTTTCCTTTAATTTCATGACTTAACCCATCAAATGGGACTAATGTTTATCTGTTTTGTGTATGATTTATACTAAATTAACATTCCAGTTATTATTGAAGTTTAACCTCTTTAGTCACGTTGAGAGTAAAATTTCAAAGTCGCGTCTTGGCAATACCGTCACGTCATGGAGTAAGGCGACGATCTTGGTTTTTTATCTTTGAATCTTGAAAGAAGTTTCACTTCTGACACGTGTGCTCGGCACACGCTCCATTTTTTCTGAGTGCACAACCATAAAATACGTAAAAATTTCTGAACATAGATTTTATAAATACAGATAATAAATCAAGGTTTTAGCGCCATTTACGTCATCGAAATAGTTTACTTAGAAAAGTTGGGCTTACTTCATTATGACATACTAAAGCTTCTACATTCTCTTAAGTTTACCTGTGTTAAAATACAGACGTCAGTAAAAATGTTGACGTTAATACTAAATAATTAAAACGAACGAAACATTTATCAGTATTATCTTCTTGGGTTTAATGAATCAGCTTTCTGGTTAACTCCCAGTTACATCTTTTCCTCATTTACTATGTTAGTTCGCGCGTGGATGGTATATTCTTAACGCGTCATAGTCATATAATAACGTTCGAAATTCAAATGCATTAAATTATTAATGATAGAACACTTTTTTAAATCCAGGAGTTTGGTTGCCAGTGTTATTTTCCCTTATTTCTCCGCCGTTCTATTTTTGAAATTGTGCTTTTTTTATCCAAGAATTGCATTTAGTTGCCAGTGTACTTTTATTACTTTTTGAAGTTATCGGTAGTTCTATATTCGAATAAGTATTCTTTTTAATTCATGAATTGCGTTTAATAGCCAGTGTGTTTTTTTTTGTTATCCGTAGTTCAGTATTTGAAATAGTGTTTTGTTTAAAAGTTTGGTGATAATGGTGACATAGTGATGATACAAATGATGATGACTTGCGGCTGTGTGGACGGGTTCCGTCGTCTGCATTCGTGTAAGATAATCGTAATTAAAAATGTATTTATAAATTAAATGATAAAACATATTGGACATCTACATTGACGTAAACTGGAGTTACTCATGAATTCGTATCAGTTTGGTTTGACTCCATATCTAAATAGGTTATTCTATTTTTAATGTTGTATTTCAAAATTATAACTGACCTAGTATAAATAAAAGTAGGGCATTGTGACCATCTTAGTTTTGCTATAGACAACATCCACCTTGACCACGTCGGGTTTCAAAATAATCTATATCTGCCTGATAAGCATTTATTCTGCAATATGGTATTATCAGATAATTTGTTACTGATACCATATTTATTAGTGATGGTGTGTTCATACGGAAGGCACTCCTTCGTGTAACGTCTTTGTTTGAATTTACTGTTTATTTTAGTTTTAATGTTCATTTTAAATGTTAGGTCTATACAAGTTGGTTACACAGTGATGTTTATTGTTTATATTTCAATGCATGGTTACGTGAAGTGTTTTGTGACATGAATTTCAACAATGAATATTTAGCAATGGACTACTTTATAGTTAATTCGTTTGTTGAAGTCGGAAAGTCCGAGTTGAAAGTGAAGATGGAGAAGAAGCCAAAAAGCCCTAAAAGTCCCAAGAGTCCAGATAAGAACAAGGATAGTAATAGCCATTCTAAGAATGTACCAAACAAGAATCTTCCCATGAAATCGCAGAGTACTCCTGATATTTCAAAACTCGCTTCTAAAAGTATTCCGAATATATCAAAACACTTTGCTGAGAAAGAGAGCGGTTACTTGAAAAGCCCAACCAGTCCGAAACACAGTCCCAAGGAAAAGGCGCACCATTCTAAACTGAAAAGTCTTTTTGGATCTCAGCATTTCACATACGATCTCCACCGTACGCATTAAGATGTGATCTAAGTGCTTGTTTAGGTTTTTACTAAATTTATTACACTAAACTATTCGATGATTCACCATCCACCATAGGGATTTTAGTTAAGAATGACTGCTTAAAACCTCTAAGCGCGTCACACACGGTGAAGATGCTATAATATTTTATCTTAAGATACTGTAATATTTTATATTACAGTATCTTAACGCATCCGGTATCAGCGTTCGGACTATCATTTTTCTTTTTGTCATTGCGTACTAAGACTCCTGTAGAACCGCCATCCTGTTACAATTAATGACCCACAAAATTTCGCATCATTTGTAACCGTGTGTGACGCGCTTAAGACGTGTTCTAGCGTTGTTTTCTAAAGATTTAAAAGCGGAATATTTATCGTAATTTGTCCGTAATCGGTAACTTCAATTACACACAATACAATTTCCTGCTTATCTTTTGATATCGACGATACCGTTATCGGCCTTATTTCTAGTTGATTACGTTTATATATTGTATATATATGGTAGTGAAGTTTGATCAAAATTGTTTGTACTTCAGAGGCGTTTTCGTCATTGATTGGATGAAAAAGGTGACGAGGATAATGACAAGGTAAATTCGAAGATTTACCCTGAAATGTGTATGTCTCAATGAATCTAACCAGTGTCGTGATCTATTACATGTTACTTTAAGTCGTATACAACATACGTTTTATTGACGTGAAACTTCTTTATCGGGGTTGGAAAAAAATTTAGTGTAACATTTTTTTCGTTACGCGTGACATTTTTCCGTTACGCGCCATCTTGTTCTTATCCCTACCACGCGTGATTCGACGTATTTCTGCATATAGTAAATTATTTTTTGAAAAATAAGGTCATAAAGAAGTTTCACTTCTTACGTGTGTACACTAGTACACGCACACATTTTTTATATGTTACTTAATGACGTGGATCGTTAAATAAATCAATCAATGTAAATAAACCTTCAATCTTTTCTTTTTAATATGACTATATCTATGGGGGTGTATGGTTATTTCTTAAACAGCACACGCTTCCTTCTCAAATGTATCTTCGGCTTGGTCCTCTAAATTTCTTGCTTCTAACCCTATTTCTGTGCAAATAATATTTAAATTATTCCGAATATCGATTATTTCAGCGGGCGGCAGTAGCAATGAAGACCTCAGTGATTCTACTGAAGTTTCCATTCAGAAGTCGCACGTGCGCAGTAGATTACGGAAATTCTTCGCAAAACGGCCGGCTATGGAGGTACTTGTGAAGAAAGGCATCTACAAAGGTTCGATTTGCAATATTTAAGTTGGTGTGGAGTTTTGCCATTCAGTTTTGATGCACATGTAGTTTTAAGATTGTATAGCGATCTGGCTTTGCACGTAATGTAGTTATTGCTTTTTTTTTGGTAAATTTTTCGAAATTTTTAACCGTGTTTTGGATGAAATTGTGATAAGGTAAGTGTAGTGATTTGAGGTGTGAAATAATAGATTTTAAGTAATGTAGATGGTGTTTCATTTAATACAAACCTAGAATAATCCTCTCCCTCTAACGGTGGATGGTTGTAATATTGAGCCTAAGATGACTTCTTTTGGGTTCTTATCTGGTGAGTTTTTTAGTGATAAGAAATTTTAATTAAGTATACTAAATCAAGCACTTAGAACACATGTAGATTATTAGATTGTAGAAAAAGTATGGAATCATTTCTGTATTTTAGTTTTTAAGTTTTAGTGGTTAAGTTTTGTATATAACTGTTATATTCAAATTATCACAGATAACATAGATCCACAGAGAACCCACGTAGACTTTTCAATTTGTTTTACCTAGTGAATTTAACAACAGATTGGCAATAATGTTTAAATTGTCTTCAATTAGTGATAATTTATTACCTCCTATTCGATAATTTGTTCAGTTGGATACAGAATATCATTATTAATATTGATAATCGTTCAACATATAAAACTTTTTAATTTATTCTCAGGAACTCGGTAATATATTGACTCAACTTTATCGAGTTTGGGCTCGTTTGATTCGTGTTGAAAAATACACTAAAAACTAAAAAGTATTAAATAAAAATAACTACGTTAAAAACAACCGACTTCAAAAACAGAAAAGTGAAAAATAACATCTATATGTTGAGATAGTTAGCTTTTGCCATAGTTACCTAGATGATACCACTACAAAGTGGACAATAATATAAAAATAACTTTTTTTGTATATAATAACAATAGTTCATCAATGTATGTATAAGTAAATATATTTTGTAGCGACTAACAGATTTTACAAACGTTGTTCCGCCAGAATACATTGACAATGGACAAAAAAAATTGTTTACGAAATGTATATTGTATAACATTTTAATTATCAACACATATTATATATTTTTTTTAATATAACATTTAAATATTACAGATGAACCAGTATTCGGCCGCAAGTTAGAAGAAGTGTGTCCATCAACAAGTCCACGAGTACCAGATTTCGTTCGAGCGTGTGTTAAGGAGATAGAGAGCAGTGAAGAGAACATGTGCACGGACGGCTTGTATCGAGCGAGTGGGAATCTGAGCCAAGTGCAGAAGATTAGGCTTGAGGTGAGTTCATCATCATCACCGCCATCATCATTCCCACTGCTGGGACACGGGCCTCCCATAAGGGATTGAGGAAATTTTTGATTATTTGAAGTGGAACTTCTTGAGGCACGTTGAGAGTAAAATTTCAAGGTCGCGTCATGTCAATACCGTCACGTCATTGAATTAAAGTTTCATTTCTGACACGTGTGCTCGGCACACACGCTCTTTTTTTTCTAATGATGAATATTTTAAGTTGTAAAGTCTTACGGTCTTACTAATAAAATGTTACCCATTCGCTATGCAATGGATTAGTTATTGCATTAACCTGTCTTGTTTTTATGATTGACGTTTCATGTGAGCAAGAGCAGGACACAGCTATGGTAGAAAATAGTTGAAATTTATCCATTGTTTAACTTTTTATTAGTAAGGCCGTTAGTGTTATTTTTTTTATGTCAATCAGAGTTAAAGGCAAACTGAGATCTCATAAGATAATGATGGGTGGATTTAGTGCGATAATCATACTGGAAAAATTTCGCAGAGATTATCTTAGATAAATAGAAAATTTCCACGCATTTTAACGAGTACAAAAAAAAACAATCACGAGCCGGGATTCGAACCCGCGTTTTCACCGATTAATGCATTTAAAAGAATGGAATTATATAGCTTTAAAACTAAAAATTAAATACGACTGCTTTTTTTTCTATTTTAAAGTGAAACTTTTATTACATCGTCTCAAACTTTTTGGTCTGTGTAGCGCATGTCGCGTGATGGTCGAACCGTACGATAATTATCGTACAAATACGATAATTTTGTGCCTAAGTTTCACTTTTACCGTGGTTTCATAAAACCACACAACTTTTTTCTCTCTTTAAAACAAACATTTATTAATAATTCCAGATCGACCAAAACAATCTATCAGTTATAGAAAACAACACAGATATTCACGTGCTAACGGGATCTTTGAAGCTGTTCTTCCGCGAACTGAAGGAGCCTCTCATACCCTGTACTATGTTCGATAGAGTCCTGGCTGCTTGTTGTGAGTATTAATATTAAACCTATTTAAATATTATATAATATCTAATTTCATATATTTTTATTTTTTAAATACTTTGTGTCGATAAACCATTGATTAGTAAGAATCTTATAAAAGAAAGAAAAAAGACATGAATTGTATAATTTTAATTTTTTATCGATCGATTTGGTTAAATAGATAAATCTATATAGTATGTATTTCTACTAAGTTCCTTAGATTTTACAATTTAAAAATTAAGTTAAAATTAAGTTATGAAGAAATACGAACTAAAACTTAGCGTGCATGTGTCCATAACAAACTGATTACATAAAGCATCCATTCTCGTTTAATATCTCCATATTTTTATCAACACAAAGCATAATTAAAACATTTCTTTTAAAATAGTCTAATTAAATAATACTGAAGTTTATATTTAAACGAAGGCTTTGTTTATTAAATTATGATAATTAATTTTCCAGCAATCAAACCAAGGGAGGCCAGGGTCAAAGAGTTCCGAGACATCGTGCAGTCTCTACCTCAATGCAATAGAGATACTTTAAAATTCCTCCTCGAACATTTATTAAAGTGAGTTTATTTTTAAGCTATTTTCATAATTTACACCTTTCTCTAGCTTTTCCATTGAAAATACACTGCCTCCTTCATAAATCTAAGTCTGCTTTGTTCAGTTTCTAACCGAATTATCTATCCTCATTGATTATTTAAAAAAAATATTTAGAATGAATAGGGAATATAGGTAGTGGTAATAAATAATTTACCTATTCTATAAAGAATAAAGAATTTCAAACTATCTTTGTAACAAATTTCATCCAAATCGTTTGAGTGGTTTAGGCGTGAAGTACAGAATTACTTTCGTATTTATGGATAAATTATAATATATGTAGATTTATAGTAGCAATAAGATCCATTCAAGCTTTTCAATGAAACTTTATTAATTAACACATACAATTTATTTATTTCAGAGTGACCCAATACAGCGAGCGCAACAGAATGCACACAGCGAACCTCGCCATAGTATTCGGTCCCACATTACTCTGGGCACCGGAAGAACAAGCCCATCGAATAGCCATCGACTGCATACAACAGAACAACGTGGTCGATATACTACTCAACGAATATAAAGATATATTCGCCGAAGATACTAAGGGAAAGAAAAAAGCGTGATTTGTGAAGATGAAATATTGTAAAAGTGATTGACTTTGATAACGGCTTCCAGCAAGTTCTAGTGGAGAAGGCTTTGTGGGTGAAAATCGTCTAGTAATGTTGTTTTATTACGTGGATGGTGTTGTTTTTATCTGTGACGTCGAAATTAACTTATTTTAAAGCATTTGAAAGATGAATATGTAATAATTATAAATAAAAAATTATATGTCTACGTATATCGATGATTTTATCATAGTCATGTTAGTGTAAAATTTATCTGTATGCGTGATCTCTATTCGAAGGTTCGATTTAATATCATGACATCATTGAAATTCCTTTAAATGCCAAAGTAGCTGTCGAAAATATAAAATAAAAAATTCCAAAATGTATATGCGTTGTGATTTATGCAATTTATCGAAGACTGTCTGAGGCTCTAGAAGTAATATTAAAGCGTTGAATTCTACGTGCGATATTTATTTACCGACGCTATTTTGGGGCCAACATTGTATATATCCTTATAGAGTAGGCTTGAAGCCAGCTATTTTGTGCCTTAAGCTTATTATTTGTAAATATAGTTGACCAGTTATGTGATAACGTTAGTGAATCGAGTCCGTTTCAATATCTAGGTCTAGTCCTTATTTTATGTCTGATGGACTTCAATCGTACATAACTAGCAATGAGTGAATTGCTTTGTACAGCGTGTTGAATACTTTCATTTTTCCCTATTAACACAGTATACAGATACAACCAGTAGGGAAACTTTATACAACACGTTCGAAATGGCTCACGCACACAAACAAGCGTGTTGACGAGAATCGTAAGGGTATTCTTATATCGGTCAATTGTGAGCCATTTCGAACGTGTTGTATGAAGTTTCCCTACTGGTTCTGGTTGTATTTGTATACTGTGCGTTATTTATACAGGTGAAATTTAAGCAATATATTTTGCTGTTGTTTTTACATAAATTCCGTGTTGTGTCAAATTAAAAATGTATTCTTAGTGTAAAAAATGCAATAACGTTGTTATAACTTATAATGTATTATAATCTTTAGGTTTTTTAATGTGTTTAAAATATAAGTACATGTTATTTGATACGCTGTATAAATCATGTATATAATGTATGCAACACCCAATATCAAGCTAGAAACCAAAGTTTTGTATTTTCGGCCGATAGTGTATCTATCAATATAATTTGTTGTGTAGTTTATGTTAAGTATTTTAATGAAATATCGCTTGAAATAGACGAAGTAAAATAAATAAAATACAATTATACGGTATTCGGTTATTTTATTTTATCAATCCTGGAAAATTAATCAATTATTTCATTTCTGGACTATTTTTAATTTTTATAAAACCAGCTGGCCACGGCTGTAAACGTAAATCCCCTTTTTCAAACCTTCATGGGTTGAATTTTGAACAAATAGTAGCTTATTATTCACTCTCGATCTCGCAGTTATAGTTGTTATTTAATTAAAATCGGCTCAGTAGTTAAGGCGTTGAAAGGTTACAGACAAACTTTAGCTTTTACGTCATTAGTATGGATGTCATGTCGTAAGATAGATATTGGAAATATCAATGGCCAATGCAGCCTCTTTATGACTAAGTTTACATACTGAATAAGTGTGGGTTCGATTCCCATTAAGTTCTAGATAAATATCTAAAATATAAACATTATTTATGGACTAGTTTACAAAGGATATTTATTTTACAACAATAGTAGCTTTACTCAGATTTCAACAAGATGGCGTTTTGTGAAATGTTCAACTAACATCTCATCATCATATCATTTCATTTCATTTCATTTCAACTGCCTTGGCTCCGCACGGCTACTTATAAATATTGGATTACAAATAGGTATATGTACTATCATAATAAAAGTGGATACATATACATCAAAGCAAAATCATATACATCGGTTCAGCAGTTCTAAGGTGTCTTTCACCATCATAGTTTTGTAATATTTTGGTAACAGAACGGGAATTGTGACTTTCCAACAGGTGCCTGATCTTATAAATTGCGTCAACTAGTATTGTAGCTATAGGGCCCATAAATGACAATAAACCATTTATATACATTACAAAAGCTAACTACATTATTATAAAGTGTACCAGTAAATCTATCATCATTAGGTAGAGTACTGCTATAAATACACGTGCCTCCATTAGCAATTAAGTAATGTTAACAATATTGCCAGGGTGAAAAATTGGACGTGACAACCTTGCCACTTAATTAAATTAAATAATCGCATGGTAAACAGACACAAATATATATTTCTAATTACCTTGACATTGCTTCACACCTCGACGGGAACATGCTATTATATTTTAATGATAAGATCCTCTTCGATAACTAATCTTTGTGATTTTGCCGATTATAACTAACTTGCTGTCCTCCGCTCTTGTTGATGATATTATATAGCCTTCCTCGATAAATGAGCTATCAAACACCTTAAGAATTTTTCAAATCGGACCAGTAGTTCCCGAGGTTAGCGCGTTCAAACAAACAAACTCTTCAGCTTTATAGTATTAGTATAGATTTTTCATGCATAGCCAGTGAAAAACTATTGCAGGATTATAAATTAACGAACATCAAACGAGTACTTATAGTGAAAATAAAAGTTTAAAACATAATGCAGATTAGATAAACTTTGTATGAATTGTCAAGAATGAATATATGTACTACAGACTTTTTGAACTAAATAACACAATAATGTAAATTATCTATCCAATAACAATAAAAAATTAAGAAGATTAATCAAAATTCCAGTTTCTATCTATCTACATTACTACAGAGGAGTAGAGAAAGTGCTGTACCAAAGCCATACCTCGTTACTCGTAGAACCTGTAAACCTATTTTAGGAATTAAATAAAACGAATTACATATTGTTAAAAACAGTTTATTCATACAAACGGATACTGTTAGTATTTTACACGGATTTTTTTTTTTTTTGTTTATTTTTCAAATTTAACAGTCTTTTTGCGATACAACTATCGAATATTGTGACGTAACGATAGCGATTTATAAAATAGGAATGTTATGTTAACTTAAAAAATAATATAATGATTACTACCACTAATTATTAACATATAAACATTTTTTACCTATATATATTACATTATGAATAACGTATTATGGGCTTGCATAAGGAAGGTTCGGTTAGTAAACTATAGGTAGGGACACTAAAATATATAAAAAATAATGAAGAAACTAGCTACATAGATAATAACCTAATAAATAAATCTAAAAAGGGTTCTATGTACTCATAAAAAGGCTTTGAATGAAACCAATTGATTTTGTAATAATAGTTCCTAGACTGTAGTGGCTGTTTTTCACACTATAAATCGTAAGAACACCGATTTATTTTTATCAAAGGGTGCATAATAAATTAGACCAGTTTGTTGCCCTATACCGTGCCCTGAGTTAAAATCACACTCAACACTTAAATTATTCATACTGAAAGAACTATTGACTGTAACAAACAGAATGTTTTCTGAAAGTATTTGACCTATATTTTAGAATGAGTACGGTCATGGGCATATATGCACGCTTTTTTTAAGGAAGTTTGGATAAAGTGTGATATTTCTTTAATTTTAGATACTATTTAAACTGTTTTATTGAAGCTAGTAAACGATTTTTTAAATAAACTATGGTAACACAGATAGTGAATTAATGTCTAAATTAATACAAAATATATGTATTTGCAATTTGTTCTGTTCAAGTACCATATGCAAGCCCATAAAATACGTTTATTATGTAAAATTACCATTTCTCACTCAGTGACCATAAGTTTTCCTGAAACATCAATAAAGGGAGAGACAAAATCACACGAAACAAAAAATAGATATATTGTGATCGTCATTTGATTGATAAAACTCTGTTTACTTTATATTTTTTACATTATATTCATCATGATATATCAAACAGACATAACTAGAAAAAAAATCTTTAAAAAATGTCTCTCTCTTTATTTATTTCACATTTTTCCATATCAGTTATTCCTTGCATTCTTATATACTTTAAAAAAAATGATTTTTTGGTATTCTATGTTATACAAAAAATGTATCCCAACACAACTGTATTACTTATTTAATGACATCGCTAAAGAATATGGCCGATTGCCTAGAAATAAAAAATATTACCTCTCTATTACAAAGCTAACTATGCTATTCAGAAAGCTCATGTTTTACATTATGTTTAACATTTCATTTATAATTTCCATAACACGTTGCATACTTTTTTATTAATTTTTTGGCAGTCGAAAAAGTATTGAGCTTAAATTTAACTGAATTCAACCAATCATCCAACTTATTTTATCCTGTAAAATTATTTACATGTGTAACGAAAAAAGTATTAATTAGCTTATGATATAATTACAAAAATTACGTTACATATTTTCAATTACAAAATTTCCTTTCTTACTATTCACAACAGCACAAATACAAAAAATCTTGATTATAAATATATAAAAAGTGCATAATAAAATGTTCCAAAAATGTGTCAACAATCTATTTTTCTACGTATGTAGTTATGTTTCTTTTTTGCAAACGCGAAATTAAAACAAATAGCTATTATTATTTATATTTATAGCAACACCGACTACTTCAAAAATGGAACGCAAAAATATTTGACAATATTGTTGATAATCTGGTGTTACTATCAATAAAAATAGATTCTTACATACGTTTATTCTAATTTAAGCTCAATGAAATGGCATACTCTAATTTTCCGTAGTACCCTACTATGAAAAGCATAATGATTAACATTTAAATGAAAATACCGATTTTATTTTTATTAAATTAAATTATTTGGTCAATTGTGAAAAAAATGGTATGTAAATTGAACTTTTACCACAGGTTCTTTCTTAACCAGTATTCATATTTACAATATTTCCTCCAACAATAATTAATCTGCTTTAGTAACATTCATTCTAATAGCATAATAAATTGTAAAATAATCACACATTTGTTATCTTTTTCCCGCCAAAACTTTTCTCTTGTTTAGGGAAATGACAGAAAGGAGGTCAGCTGTCAATAAAAAAAATAAAGCACGTGTTGTGACCACAACACGATATCGCATTTTTTAAAGTCAAGGTCAAGGTCAAGGAATACGATAAGCGTGTCCTTGAATTGCTAAGGTCACGCGATACTGTAATACTACTTACTTCCAATCATCATGTCACATTACTTTTTTCAAATTCCCAAACTTGGTTTATAGGTACATTAAATCTCATTATGGAACGAGGTCATCTTACTACATTATTTAAGACTTTTCTAACGTCCTATTTGGTTCTATTGTTAACTTTAAATCGATCTTTATTACGAGCGGGTCCTAACAAACAATAAAACACTTCCAAACTAATTAGGAACATTTTAATACAAAACAATCGTTACAAATTATCAATCTAACAACATCATTCACTATAACTATAGAATAACATTAAAAAGCATTGCAGTCTGTCGCATCACCAACGTATATTATATATATTATGTGCTAAACTAACTAATTAACTGCTATATCTCATCTGATTCCGATCTAATGGAGTCGTAATTGGACGTTTTGCTTCTTAGCATTCTAAGGAACGAGCCGACGGCGAAAATCGTCCGTCTGTGTCTATGGAAGATACCCTGATATAAAGCCTCGCGCAGCGCCTTCCTGTCGTCCGACATGGAGGGCTGCGTGCTCAGCGTGATGTCCGAGTGCGCCACGATCGACTTCTGGTGGCGAAGACTACTGTGTTTCTTCTCCAAAGACTTCTGATTTGGCAAACTCATTGTTGACTCGATCGACGAGTTCTTAGTCTTTCGCAAGTTCAATATTTTCTTGCCCGACGATTGAGAATCTGACGCCGACCTCACGGGCGCCAGCTTCGATCGATGCAGAGGATTATTGGAACTCTCCGGGTGAACTATAATGTCGACAGATTTCTGGCTTATCGCGCTCGAGCGGGTTAAGGTCCTCTGTGAGCTGGATGCCTCTATTTTCGGCACCCTTTCCTCCGTCGGTCTCGGTTGCTCCGGTTCTAACGCGATCATCGTCATTAATGAACGAGCGACCACAGCACAAATCACCTATTAATTTGTAGAATTGATCCTTAATGAAGGTCACATCATTGGCGGGCGGGATTCATCAGAGTTTTCAATTGCGGGCACGGCCAGATGGATGACGACGTCTGTATTGTTAGGTATGTCGGCTCGCGAACGACCTTCACAACAATTACTAAACGTTATTGTTGGCACATTGGTATCGCAATCAATCTGAACCGTATTTAGATTTTGAGCCAGACAATCGACGCTCGAGCCGATGTTGTCTCTAGAATTTTCTCGATCATCGGAGTTTGAGTTCATAATCGGATCGAGCCATTCCTTCTCGTCGCAGGTTTCGTTTGTTTCTGTTGCTGGCGATGGGCCTAAGTCTTCCCTGTGAGTTGGAGACACGCCGTCTCCGTTTACGTGAAGACCAAATAGCTCAGCTAAATTAACATTAAAATTACTACGAGTCGTTGCTTGTTCACCTTCACTTGTCCGAACTTCTTCTGCGATAATTCGGTCAGTTATACTTTCGATTTCCTTTTGTAACGCTGGATCGTCTTCATAAAATTCGGACAAATCTTGAAGATTTTCGTACCAATTGTTTTCTAATAAGCTCACGGATGGATTTTTATGGTCGTTGACATTATCTTGGCGGTATTTGTCTATAAGAGGCTGCAGAGATTCTTCGTGCTGCCGAAAGAGATAGTGATAAGCTTGACTTACAGCTCGGAGCGAATAAGAGGAGCGAGGTCGCGACGGAAGCAGAGACGTAGGGGTGTGTGTAGCGACTTGTTTGTGCCACACGTGACCGTGAGCGCGCTCCCACAGTATTGCATTAGAATTAAGAATCCTTTCAAAGTCGGACACTTGCTCGGCTTCACTGATCTGCAGTAGTAACTTATTCTCCGTCTCTTTTCCGCCGACCGTCTGACACAGCCTCTTGACGTCGGTGACCTGTTTGGAATTAAAAGATCTATTATCAGAACGTATGTTGCATGTATTTTGGCGTTTGGAGGTCGAATGGGTCGTTCTAGGTTCATCAGCGTAAGTCATAGGTATCGATAGATTTTGAATGGCGACAGAGCAAGGTATTTTTTCGACGACTTTTCTCTTTTGTTGCCTGACAAAAACATTGTTTGGTTTAGCTTGTCGTTTGGTATTTTTTATCGGTTTATGTATGAATTGTTTTTCAAAGTATCGTAAATGTTTAGAATCGGCGCTCAGAACGTTACGCTCATACCGGGAACGGGGGCGCTCCGCTAGGCACACGCTCTTGGCCCTGAGGGGGGCCTCGAAGCGAGGGGCTCTAGGGATATCCGCCAGTTTGAAACCGATAATGTATGGAAAGAACCGCGAGCGAGCGCCGGCAGCGGCCCCGTGTGACTGCCTCTAAATCATGCACCGCTTCGTACGAAAAGTATGGAGTGAACGTAAAAAGTAATTTATCGTGTAGCGTGTTGCGGTCGATCGATTGTCTCAGACAATATCGCTTGACTAAATAAAGATGAGCATAAAATCCGCCGAAGCACGGTCTTTACTTACGAGTTTATGGCAGAGACTGTCGGCAAACAACTCCACGACTTTTATTTACATGGCGTATTTACGTTATGTATCAAGAATGCATTGTCAGTTATAATATCTGTGTAAATAAGGTTTTATATATACCTACCTATTTATTCCATACTAATATTATAAATGCGAAAGTAACTCTGTCTGTCTGTCTGTTACTCAATCACGCCTTAACTACTGAACCAATTTGCATGAAATTTGGTATAGAGATATTTTGATACCCGAGAAAGGACATAGGATAGGTTTTATCCCGGAAATCCTACGGGAACGGGTTTTTCTTTGAAAACGCGGGCGAAGCCGCGGGCGGAAAGCTAATTTATAAATAAATTAATTTTACCTATATTATTTCTGGACTAGGTATATACTTGAAATAGAAATTTAACAAAGTAATAATAGTATTTTTAACTTTATTTTTAGTTTAATGTTTGTATTGTGTTATAATTATTAAAATAAGGTATTAAACCGATCGATACTTAAATATACTAAAATTGCACAGATATAGACTACATGTTGGAGATTCAATTTCGCTTGAATGGCTAAGAATATAATTGTAGCGACGACAAGCCAATTTACGAGTTACCGAAATATTTCAAGTGTAGTACCTACTAAGAAAGTTCCCACCATAGGTTCACACGGTAACTCATATATAAACAGTTCGTGCGCTATGCATGGACAGTTAAGGGCTTGTCGGGACGCGGGTTGGTCGCATTAGGTCGAATATTAATTACATACCGAATAAATATATGTAGTTAAAGAAATATAACCTTTGCGTAGTTATTCATCTTTTATTACACCCGCACATAACAAGCCCCTACATAATGATACCTACAAGAATGATACGTAGATAATATTTAAATCACATTCATTAACAGAACAATAAAAGTGGCAACCGGAATACCAGAGTGATTATATAAATCTAATTAACCGACGCCACATGCGTTTATAAATAAATAAGTTATACAACGGATCCCAAAAGCTTAATGAAACCCTTTAGAAAATTTTATAGATAACATCTAAGCTAATACATGATTATATTTAAGTAATTAAAAAGCTACTGATAGCAATATATTAGGTATATTTGCTTACTTTGGTGAAAAAGTAGCCGGGCCTATTATTATGCTGGTTGTTTACTTTTATTTCTAACTAGCTGTGCCCTGCGGTTTTACCCGCGGTGTTCTACTCCTGTTGGTCTTAGCGTGATGATATATAGCCTATAGCCTATAACAACGAAAGAATTTTTCAAAACGGACCGTTAGTTCCTGAGATTAGCGCGTTAAAACAAACAAACTCTTCAGCTTTATAATATTAGTATAGATTGTTTTGTAAACTTTTATAAGTTTTACTTATTTTATCGCTACGCTACCTACTTGTCTATTCTCGACATCGAAACACACAGGGATTCCCCAAAATAATTAATATCGTTTTCTCTTCTTATTGGCTTTTTTCAGTCAATTAGAACGTAGTATTAAAATCTCATGTTTTTGCGAGCTCAATTTTTTTAACAGTTACGTAGTTCAAATTGTTCAATTAATTAAAAATCACTCAATCAATATAGGACATTGCAACCCATATTTTGACTCTATATCACAATTACTATTGACTAACCGGTTGGCTTAATTGGTAGTGACCCTGCCTTCCAAGTCAGAGGTCGTGGGTTCGATTCCCACCCAGGGCAAATATTTGTGTGATGAACATTGATGTTTGCTCTGTGTCTGAGTGTTATTTATCTATATAAGTATTTATTTTATATTATATATGAATGTTTATCAGCCATCTGGTTTCTATAACACAAGCGAAAAGCTTAGTATGGGATCAGATCGTGCCGTGTGTGAAAATTGTCCTGAAAAATATTTATTTATAACCATATTAGTTTGAGGATATAATGAATATTATATTATTATGTTATCTGTTTGGGGCTTTTTGACATCTGGGACGCATTTCCCGCTACACGAGGGTCTCTCCGTCAATCTAGGTTACTGCAGTCTGTCAGACACAGCTGGCGTGCCGCCAGATAATAAATTAAAACTTGTACATAATTCGATAGTGATTTGATAGTGATTAGCTATGAACTGTTCCTCATTTTGTATGGGTAATTAGATGTTTACTGATTTTCTTCAGACTAATTATGCAAATGTAGGTCTTGATTAATATTTATGTAGAACGAATATATGGAAACGCATATAATGGTATCACATGCCTCATTCTAGTCAAAAATACTTTATCTAAAATAACAATATTAATAAAAATTATCAAATACCGCCAATATAAAAAGGCTTTTTACGATCATATTAGACACTTTGTTTAAAGAAAGTACAGAAATAACGAAGTCAAAATAGATGTAACATTACTTGACAAAAAGAACAAAGAAATTCATGACGTTTGCAGTTCTCCTGTTCAATAAAATTCATGTTGCGGTACATACCAACTTCATGTATATCCATACTAATATTATAAATGCGAAAGTAACTCTGTCTGTCTGTCTGTTACTCAATCACGCCTAAACTACTGAACCAATTTGCATGAAATTTGGTATGGAGATATTTTGATACCCGAGAAAGGACATAGGCTACCTTTTATTGCGAAATATGTACCACGGGCGAAGCCGGGGCGGACCTCTAGTTAAAAATAAACTTGGAATATGACATGTAAAACTCCTAGCTCGTATAAACCACACCCTCGTAGATGGTCGACAAATTGTTAACACAATATCATATGACGATGAGTAATGGAGGTAAATCACTAGCTCATCGTCTCCTTGTGCTGAAATTGATATATGACTATACTAGATTTCCGCCCGCGGCTTCGCCCGCGTTTTCAAAGGAAAACCCGCATAGTTCCCGTTCCCGTGGGATTTCCGGGATAAAACCTATCCTATATGTTAATCCAAGTTACCCTCTATATGTGTGCTAAATTTTATTGTAATCGGTTCAGTAGTTTTTACGTGAAAGAGTAACAAACATCCATACATCCATACATCCATACATCCTTACAAACTTTCGCCTTTATAATATGTATTAGATTAAGATTAAGATTAAGATAGAAGATCAGCTTGCTACAGGTTCCATGAAAATAATTATTATCTGTAATAGGTTTTTTCATTCAGGCTCCTTGAAAAACAGTTCTTACTATCTTAGGAGAATGGGTCACTTTTAGTTGTAAAATTTTTATCTATACTAATTTTACATATATCATCATGCTACGACCAACAAGAGTGGAGCCACGGGGATGAAACCTCGCGGAGCAGCTAGTGTGAAAATAAATCATTTATTTATTTTATTTTATTATTTATTCATATAATCCTATAGTTTGGCTGGCTATGGCTTGCCAAATATTAACTGGTTCCGAGCTTTCGAGCTTTTAAGAAAGACATATGTAATTTTATTTTTGAAGTGAAATCTTCTTTATCGGGGTTGGACAAAAATTTATTTTTTTGCGTTACGCCGTACGCGTGACATTTTTGCGTTACGCCATACTCGTGACATTTTTAAGGTCATAAAGAAGTTTCACTTCTTACGTGTGTACTCTAGTACACGACTACACGCATACATTTATTATACAATTAGACCTTCTTTATGAATCACTTTGCACACAATCTATAAGAAAGTTATGATTCTACTACATTCAAACGAACAGAGAGACACATATAACGTTGGGGATAAAACAAAACGAAAGATCAGTAATATTGTCTTGAATACAACAGAATGTATTTTCTAGTAGCAAACATTATATGAGTATGCTAATTACTTAATAATCTACTCAAAGAGAATTCAAGGACATTCGAGAAAAAGCCTGGTCCTTTAACAAACAGAGGTGACGAAAGTTCCTCCTCCATGACGCAGAGCATTGTGCAATTAAGTACTTAAGAAGATTACTGATAAAGCATATATGCCTAACGTCTATTTCTAAGCCATATTGACGCAAGTACCAATGATAATTAATAATTGCCGTTTGCTTTGCTCTTACATAGGAGCCTGTTTGTATCTGTAGGAATAATCTTATTGCTTGGTAAATATTGACTTCGATTACGCCACGGTTGGCGTTTGCAATATTAGGTTATTTTCAATCTTTATCCTCTATTGAATATGTAAGATTATTTTTAGGATGCATTATTAAGATGGATAATACCCGCCCACTTGCTTTAAAGGAAGATAGAGCTCTACAAGGAAGGATTGTAATGATAAATGCATGTTGTGAATACCTATAATTGTTTGTTACATTTAGAATAAGTCTGTAATACCTACAACAAGTCTGTAATTAATAATTAATGAAACAATGTAAACAAACGTTGGTATCCATACTAATATTATAAATGCGAAAGTAACTCTGTCTGTCTGTCTGTCTGTTACTCAATCACGCCTTAACTACTGAACGAATTTGCATGAAATTTGGTATAGAGATATTTTGATACCCGAGAAAGGACATAGGATAGGTTTTATCCCGGAAATCCTACGGGAACGGGTTTTTCTTTGAAAACGCGGGCGAAGCCGCGGGCGGAAAGCTAGTTTCTAATAAATAAAATATAAATAAATAAATAAAGTAAGCTTGATTTTTTATTTAGACCAAAAAAAATGACTCCTTTATTTTATTCATTGTGCTGAAATAGCTCTTTGTTATGATCCTGATTTATACATAATTTCCTGATTTTTAATAGCATGGGCATTTTTAATATTATAATTCGAAAAACTTTAAATTGTAATCAAGCTATCGTCTGAAGTAGACTTCACGTTTTCAAATTCGAAATACCCTTTTGCACAATGTAAACAACATATTCTACCCATAAATAATAAGTAAAATATTATAAATATAACACGAAATTACGTGCATTTTCTTGCAAAACACAGCTCTCAAACTCGCGTAGTAGATTCCTTCTTAAATATAGATTATTATTTTGATTGCCGTAACCTTGAAATATCAAACGCACATTTGAAAGCGAAATTATATGTTAGTGCTGGAAGTTAAATTACCTATCTAATATTATCATTTGCTACCAATCTTTGTATACTTAGCGAATTTGATTGCTAACCAACGAGTTTATCAAATCAGCCCCCCCTAGGCAAGTGGCTTTCTATTAGCGTAAAGTTCAATATAATAGATTATGAATGTATGAGATTGACGTAATCAATCGTCGTCGTCGTCGTAATCAAACGTCAATCTCATACATTCATAATCTATTCTATTGAACTTTACGCTAATAGAAAGCCACTTGTCTAGGGGGGCTGGATACGTAGCTCTAAAGGTTTATGTTAAGAGGGATGGAGTGTGTTACAAGGTATGCCCAAAATGCTCCATAGATATTCACCATCTAGGAATGCCCGGTAAGGTCGATATGAAAAATGATGTGCATTAAAGGTGTATGGAATGATGAAAGAATATAATAGAGAAAAACATATTGTGCTGACCCCACTTAGAGGGTAAGCTTTTTATCCGGGATTTATACAGGGTGTAATCGTTAAGTGTGCACAGGCGATTTTTCCGTAAGTATTACAGATAACAAAAAACTTTAAACTGATATCGAAAGTACTTAACCTAATGAGTAAAATGGCCGTAATAAATTTTTAAAAATAAATCGAGAAATATCAAAAAAATTATCTTTAAACCCTCCCATACATTAAGTATGAAATATGAATATCCCATATACATTTAATATGAAAGATTTTAGCTTTCTTTTTCTTTTTTGGTTTTCTGTTTTAATTATTTCACAAGTTTGAAGTGACATTTTCCACGTTTTTCCGGACATTTTCACGCATTTTCCGGATATTTCCGGGAATTTTCCGGACATTTCCCAGGCTTTTCCAGGGATTTTCCAGGGATTTTCCAGGCATTTCCACGCATTTTCCGGGTATTTTCCAGACATTTCCAGACATTTTCCGGACATTTCCCTGACATAGCCTGTAAATGTCTGGAAAATGTCCGGAAAATCCCCGGGAAATGCTAGGAAAATCCCCGGAAAATGCCTGGGAAATTCCCGGAAAATGCCTGGGAAATGTCTGGAAAATATCCGGAAAATGCGTGGAAAATTCCGGAAAATATCCGGAAAATGCGTGGAAAATTCCGGAAAATCCCTGGAAAAAAATCCGGAAAATGCGTGAAAATGTCCGGAAATATCCGGAAAATGCGTGGAAATGCCCGGGAGGAGCGTGGAAAATGCGACTTCAAATTTGCGAAGTAATTAAAGCAGAAAACCAAAAAAGAAAAAGAAAGCTAAAATCTTTCATATTAAATGTACATATGGGATATTCATATTTCATACTTAATGTATGGGAGGGTTTAAAGATATTTTTTTTGATATTTCTCGATTTATTTTTAAAAATTTATTACGGTCATTTTACTCATTAGGTTAAGTACTTTCGATATCAGTTTAAAGTTTTTTGTTATCTGTAATACTTACGGAAAAATCGCCTGTGCACACTTAACGATTACACCCTGTATAACAAACTAGCTGCTCCCCGCGGTTTCACCTATAACCTTCCTCGATAAATGAGCTTTCTAACACCGAAATATTTTTTTTAATCGGACCAGTAGTTCCCGAGATTAGCGCGTTCAAACAAACAAACAAACAAACTCTTCAGCTTTATAATATTAGTATAGATTGCACCTATTAACCACCACCTAGCATTATATTTCGAACTAGCTGTGCTCCGCGGTTTTACCCACACTGCTCCACTCCCATTGGTCTTAGCGTGATGATATATAGCCTCTAGCAATCTTATAGATAGACTATATTATAACACTGAAATAATTTTTCAAATCGGACCCATAATTCCTGAGATTAGCGCGTTCAAGCAAACAAATAAACTCTTCAGCTTTATAATATTAGTGTAGATGATCAAAACAAACATGTGTCCGGAAATCCTGTAAGTCATAGCAATGTTTACATACATTTTTCATTAGGTTGATGACTTCTAAATAAACTGTTTCAACCCAGAGGTAAAAGCAGTTAGCAGTGCAAATATGCAGTGAAATAAGAACCCTTAGGTCAACCTTTGCGCTGTGAGCGGTGGAAATTATAAATTTATGTAATTCCACGGTATTTATTTTAATTTCTGTCAAAGAGAAATTTTGAACTACAATGTAGGTACTATGTATTACGTTTTTTTTATATAAGCAACTAATAAAAGCAATTAGTATCGTATTAGTATGACTGTCTATCCGTCCCAAAGGGACAAGTTACGGATTAAATAATGTAATTATTATAAAAAAATCGATCATAAATAATTGTGTACAATCATATCACTACATAGTATAAAACAAAGTCGCTTTCTCTGTCTCTATGTGTTATGTATGCTTAAATCTTTAAAACTACGCAACGGATTTTGATGCGGTTTTTTTAAATAGATAGAGTGATTCAAGAGGAAGGTTTTAGTATATAATTTATTATGTTTTAGACAAAGCGGGCGAAGCTGCGGGCGGAAAGCTAGTAATTCATACTATACAAACTCAAACAAACTCAAACATTCATTTATTCAATTAGACTACTATTTAGTAGCACTTTCGAATCGTCATTACATAGTATTTTAACATTTACCACCGATTCGGAAAGCAGTATCTATGGAGAAGAATCGGCAAGAAACTCCATAGTTGCTCTTTTAAATAATGTCAATAAATTTACATAATATGTAACTTATATCTACCTAACTACATAATATGCCAAAGAACTGTCCTGTGGTTTTTACGCGACAACCCTCCATGGGTCTTTATCGTCCATATATTCCTGAATACTGTAGTACGCTCTCTGAACTAGTACATTTTTTATGTAAGTTTTAAATTTAGTACTACTAAACTCTTTAATATTATGAGGAATTCTATTGTATAAGCGTATACCTTGACCCATAAATGAATTTTTAACTTTAGCTAATCGGAAAAATGGCATTTCAATTCTATTCTTGTTCCTTGTGCCATAATCGTGTCTATCTCCTACTCTTGTGTGTAAGTCAGAGCTTTTGTGTACATGCAAAATATTATTAAATATATACTGTGATGGTACAGTAAGGATACCAGTATTCTTAAAATGATCTCTTAGTGAGTCCCGAGCACGTAAATTATATATAGAGCGAATGGCTCTTTTCTGTAAGATAAATATAGTTTCTATATCTGCAGCCCTGCCCCACAGTAGAATTCCATAGGACATAATGCTATGAAAGTAGCTGAAATAAACCAATCTGGCCGTATCTTCATCGGTGAGATGCCTTATTTTTCGGACTGCATATGCAGCTGAACTGAGCTTACCTGCAGCGGTGTTGACATGGGCTCCCCACTGTAGTTTCTCGTCCAATGTTAACCCTAGAAATACAGTAGACTCAGTGGGATGCAATACCTCCCCGTTCAAGGTAATATCTCTGTTCAACTTTTTTACATTAGGAAGTAAAAATTCAACACAAGTGGTTTTTTTGGCATTTAATAATAAATTATTGGCAGTAAACCATTCAGATATGTGTAAAAGAGCACTGTTCACTTCGTCAACATTTGGGTCATGCCTATCCACATTAAAAATTAATGAAGTATCATCTGCAAACAGAACTATTTCACACCTATCCTGCAAATAATAGGGAAGATCATTGATATATACCAAGAACAAGAAGGGACCTAAAATTGACCCCTGTGGAACACCAATGTTAATTGACGCACCGCTAGAACGTTCTCCATTAACAACTACAGTCTGTATCCTATCATGCAGGTATGACGCTATGAGGTTCTGGGCTTTTCCTTTAATTCCATAGTGATTAAGTTTACGTAACAAAGTACAATGTTCAACGCAGTCAAATGCCTTGGAGAGGTCACAAAATATCCCTAGAGCATTTTTTGAGTTTTCCCATGCCTTATATATATGTGTTAGAAGTGCAACTCCAGCATCTGTGGTTGAGCGCCCCTTTGTGAAACCAAACTGTTTGGTGTGCAGTAAATTATTATTTGCAAAATGACTACTCAATTGGTTTAATATTAACTTCTCGAATACCTTACTTAATGTTGGTAAAATAGAGATAGGTCTATAATTGTTACAGTCTTCTTGATCGCCCTTCTTAAATAAAGGTATAACTTTACTAAGCTTTAGTAAATTAGGAAATGTACCATAGTCACAACACTTATTAAATATGGAAGCTAAATTTTTCGCAATATTTTCTATTATATTATTAACTAAATTTACGGACATTCCCCAAAGATCACAAGTATTTTTAAGATTAAGCGTCTTAAAGGCAGTAACAATATCATTAGCAGTTACGTGTCGTAATTCAAATAATGTACTGCACTCCGCAACATGGTCCCTCAAAAAGGTCTCTGCGAGTGCTGAAGACGAATTTAAACTATTAGTAATAGTAGCAGGGACACTACTGAAGAATTCTTCAAAAGCAAGCGCAACATCAGCACTTTTGTCAATAACCCTGTCATTATTTACTAGTTTTATGGTATTACTTGATTTGCTTTTACCCATTTCACCATTAATAATTGACCAAACTGTTTTAACTTTATTATCAGAGTCGCGTATTTTTTCTTTGATATACAAACGCTTTGCAGTGAAACAAACTTTTTTAAAAATTTTTGAGTAATTTCTAACATAACTAAGAAAAGATGGGTCTTTATTATATTGCTTCATACCATATAATTCATAATACTTTACTAATGTAGCGAATAAGATAATATCTAATACAGTCAAATACTGTGTTTTCGTAGTAATTCCAAGAATTAATCTTATCAACAAGCGAAGAAGATAGAATTGTAGAAATTCTAATGAAATCTGAGAATACAGAAAAAGATAAAATTGTGTTCGCATAATGTATGACTTTATTTACATTTGGGTGTTCCGAAAACTAGCTATGTTTGACTTTTTATTTAATTCCTACAATTTGCGTAATCCGGATTTATGGAGAAAATTATATAAAAAATATATAAAAAATAATAATGTATAATAACAAAAACATGTTGCTAAACATCTTGTGATGAATGAAATAACTTTATTTCAATTATTAGAAGAGACGATAGACAGTCTTATCGATAAGGAGCAATTTATTTTAGGTAACATAAAATACTCAAGTGCAAAAGAATGACCCATAAAATGAAATGTATTTTAAGTAAAAACATAAAGTAGGTAGGTACACACTTTCTGACAAGAAAAATAGTGTTAACTGTATTTTCTCTACTACCTACTATAATAATGATTTCTTCTAGAGTTTTCTACAAGTAGGTAGTTCTGAATAGTTTTTGATGGCCTTCCGCTAAGAAGCTGACAAAAACTACTGTTTCGACTTTTGGTCTTTACAACTTTGTGCAGTTCTTAGCACATGGCGTAATCCTGACTTGAATATAAGTAACTTAAGTAAAGAAAAAACCTCATTTTCTCTGGGCATTCGAAGCACGTGCCTAGAAATGTACTATCGATGTTCTAAATTGAGCTAGATCAAAACCTAAGTAGTAAACTGAAGATAATATATTTTTATCCTGCTTAGATGGAAAATTTTTCCCTGATAAATTTGTAGATTTTTATCAGAAACGTGTTATATAAGTTTTTTTCGCTTACAAGAACATAGGTTAGTAAAAATATGTGACTTATAATACGTTTCGTTACTTCAAGAACTATTGTATAAAGAAACTAGCGAACCTTATGTTTAAATACCAAATGAAATGTTACATAAGGCGCTGTATGTGAAAAATGATTTTCCCGGTTTTCCCGCTTTTCTGTTAAAATGTTGACCTTTCCAACGAATGCGAATCCGTGGAAATCGGTTCGTGCGTTCTGGAGTTATAGCGTCAGGAAGGAAAACCTGACTTATTTTTATATAGTAGATAAATATTTTAAATTACACCATCTGAAGTTCGCAAAACGGCCTAAACACGTAATTTAAGTACCTAATGAATGGAGTTTGTAAAGTTAGGGCATGTAGAGTTAAGACGTGTAGAGTGAGACGCTTGGCTCTACATTAGATCTCTTAACTTTTTCAGAGTGCAAGATTTTACATGGAAATGTTTTGGTGGGATGTTATTTTCCACGCATTTCTCAGGGTCTATTTTTCGGTATGTGACCTTTTTTATCTGGTCAAATAATGCTCAATTTTAAGAAACAGACCGTGTCATTAAAACTGCTTCAGCGGTTTATGGGATATAGACCTAAATGCTCTATGAATACAGTTGTTTTTTGTCCGATGATAGTCGTCTTCATCAATTTGTCTTTATTAAAAGGTCAACACGCACAAATTACGAGCAAACCAAATCACGCGACGTTGCTTGGGTTAAATTAGACTTTTTTACAATTATCAAATATCCCACAATAGCTATTTCATCGAAGCTATACTACAGATAATATAATAGCAAATTATATGTACTTTACTAAGAAATAAAAAAATGTTACTTCTATGTTTGGAATTTTACATAGCATTCTTTATGTGTTATCAATTAAGAAAATGGCATTTATCTACGTTATGAAAAGAATAAAAGCTGTAGAGACAATTTGGGTAGAAAACTTTACGAATCCTCCTAAAGCACCATTTGCTAGTAATTAGTAGGAATATGTAGACAAACAGATGTATAGTTTATTCACTGTTGTTTAGATTCCAATTGCACATAACTATCATGCAGAAATATTATACAAGCAGTGAAAGATTTACATTTTATATCATATGTAGAATACGAATCAAAGGAAGAAAATAAACACGTGCAAGCTGGATTCAATGAAGGACACCGATGTCAACTTTTACCAATGTAAACAAAATGCTAATATTTTGTAGATCTATCTTTGTAAGTGTTGTATAATAAACAATATTTCCGAAGTCTGACTTCATTTCTTGAATTGTATTTTGAGCTTTGCATATTTTTTGAGCAATTTTTAAGCATAAATTCACTAGAGATTGCCTCGAATTTTGCTTGTTTTTGTTTAGATAGAGATAAAAAAGAAAAAGCTTAAGTATTGCGTTGGATTTGAAAATTATCTCCTTATTTAATTGTAAAAATAAAATGGGATGAGCAAAATACTCGAAAACTATAATCCATTTTGGTTTCTTTCCTTATGAGTGGCCCAAAAGTTCTTCCGTGAATTCAGGATCTTACGTATCCTTGCTCTTGCTCTAGGGGGCGGGTGGTATAAAGTTGCGAAAACAGTTTGTTGGACAATAATGACCTATGCAGTTGACTAGGCTCTAGGGAAATTTGCTGGCATGACTGAAATTATTTCAGCACTATTAATTATTGTTATAAAGATCGAAGTTATCATTAGGCCAATTAGGTTGGTTGTTTGAGCTTTCTCTTATAATTATGTATCTCTCCCGAGTTACACCAGAAGAAAGAAACACGGTGTTTGGAAATTGGAAGGCTTATTGGGGACACAGGTTCAACACGCAGGGGGGACCCACAACGGGACACCATTAGTATTAGTATAATTTATTGCTTTGAAAGTCGCTTTATATATAAACTTGGACTAACAAAGAGATAAAATAATATTCCTCGAAGACCTTGAAAGCACTATCAAGAGCGGAAGTATGGTATGAGTTGCGCCGGCGCCGGTTCCGAAATTATATACCTATATCAATAAAACATTTTTAGATTTTGGCGCGTGACGGCCATATTCGCATTCTTTTATCTACTTTTTATTTAATACTAGCTGCGCTTCGCGGTTTCACCCGCATTGCTTCGCTCCTGTTGTTCTTAGCGAGATGATATGTAGCCTATAGCCTTCCTCGATAAATGGGCTATCCAACACCGATAGAATTTTTCAAATCGGTAGTTCTTGAGATTAGCGCGTTCAAACAAACAAACAAACTCTTCAGCTTTATAATATTAGTCACTAATATTATAAAGAGGAAAGGTTTTTAATTATGTATGTATGTATGGTTTTCACGCATAAACTACTGGACCGATTTTGATGAAATTTGGCACAGACAATCTTTAGACCCTGAGAAAGAACATAGGCTACCTTTTATTGCGAAATAAAATTAAAAATTAATAATTGCCACGGGCGAAGCCGGGGCGGACCGCTAGTATATAATAATGCTGAAGAGTTTGTTTGTTTGTTGTTTGTTGTTGCGTTTGATTGCGCGGGAATTTATTGATAAGATATTATATTTTCTTTTATGACGTTATTTATCTGAACTAATTTACCGGTAATATGTTGTGAATTTGTCATTTGTTTTCAAAAACACTTGCTTTGATTATTATTTACATTCTGATTACTGTGTTATATACGCAAATAACTACGTTATAAAACTCTTACGGTTTGTTTACATACGTAATATTAAAAATCTTTTAATATAGAGTTTTGTGGGAAAACAAAACAAGTAGAAAAGAAAACCGAACTAAAAAATAGAAAATTTTTATCAAATTAGTGTATTGTCATCGGTCCTCAATAAATCTACAAAGTTTGAACGAAATCTGGCCGTTTAAAGTGGGTCAAAATCGCGCCCAAAGAAGTCGGTTACAAACATACAAACATACAGGTGAAGCTAATATAAAGCGTGTAAAAAGACTGCTGACAACTGAGAGGCTAGAATGAGCACAATAAAGGGAGTTTAACATTTTATGCCTATTTCTAAGCAGTAAGAAGAAGCCTTATACGTCTCTATGTGTAGGTACCTCTAATTATTATTTGCCTTTGCCTATTTCGTTTTCACGGGACATGTAAATCTTGAATTCATACTCCTAACAATATGTTTAAAAATCAAGTTTCTAATTTCACTCAACGTAAAGAAATAAATACAAACATAAATGTGCGTGTGAGAGTGTGATTTTTTTTATGTTTTTTAGTTCGATATCTATTAAATAAAATTGAATATCAAAATGTGTTGGTAAGCGAATAACTGGAGAACGGCTGAACCGATTCCGTTAATTCTTTTGTTAAATATAACTTGAAGTACGAGGATGCTTCTTAAGGAGAGAAAACGTTAACATGTACCACGGGCGAAGCCGGGGCAGACCGCTAGTTTAATATATAAATTTATAGTTTAGAACCGCATTCACAACACAATAGAAAGGAAACATGAAAAAAAAACTTTTCGTAATATAACAATATATGAATAGTTTTACATAACAACGTTCGATTTAGTTCGCATCAATTACATAAATCACCAAAGGACAGATAAATGTAAACAGTATTAACACAATGTAAGGGCGCTTGTGCACTACAAGGAATTTTACTGTCCGGCATTCCGATTTTTTACGGTCCGGTGTGGCATGAAAAAACCGATGAATTGCTTGTGCACCTGTCCGTCTTTACTCGGATCAGTGCGATACAGTTCAAGGAAGTTTGGCGGTATAATGCTATCATAAATGATTGTTTTTGCATTTTACAAGAAACGAGTAAAAAATATAGAAGGTGAAATATTATATTATTTCGTTATAATAAAAAGTAAAGTTTCGTAAGAGATTTAAAATGCGTGTTTCACTTATTTATTTTAATCGGTGACGAGGAGCTAAAGCTATTCCCACTTGAACTTTAACTTACCAACACTTACTTAGATAATAATTATAGGTCAATGCTTGGTCAATGTATATAAAATAACAATACCGACTTCTCAAATCTCATTGCCAGCTAAAAGAAAGTAAAACAAGAGCTTGCTTTCAATTGGCATATGCAATAAACAGAGTAAAATCCAAGCAAGTGGGCATTCGAAAACAATTATACCTACAGCGACTCGTAAACTCAAAAAACCATCCGGAACTTTGATCCGGAATAGGGAAAAGTAAAATGTCGGATAGTAAAATTACGTATAGTGCACAAGCTAGTATTTAGATTAATTGCGTGCCATACCGGACCGTAAAAAA
Source organism: Colias eurytheme (assembly GCA_907164685.1). Classification (NCBI taxonomy): domain Eukaryota; kingdom Metazoa; phylum Arthropoda; class Insecta; order Lepidoptera; family Pieridae; genus Colias; species Colias eurytheme. The sequence goes on from CAJQZN010043313.1 coordinate 60,269, forward strand.
TCGGAATGCCGGACCGTAAAATTCCTTGTAGTGGACAAACGCCCTTAGAAGCCTTTTAATTAAACGACTTTTAAAAGCATGCTTAATAGATTTTTCCACAACATGTTAAGTAAGTAAAGAATATTAGATTTATATAAAACTATTTACTATTCAATTATACATTAAATAAAATCGACATCTATACGGATATTATAAAGCTGAAGAGTTTGTTTACTTGAACGCGCTAATCTCTGAAACCATAAGTCCGATGTGAAAAATTTATCAGTGTTAGATAGCTCATTTATTGAGGAAGGCTGGCTCTATAATAGCATCACGCTAAGACTTATAAGACGGGAGCAATGCGGGTAAAACCGCAGGGCATAGCTTGTTTATTATATAATGATTAAACCAGATAAGACAAGTAAAACAATATTAAATCTATGTAATGATATTATGTTCCCACATCGACACTAAGAATAATATTTTTATAGACTATTACTCTATTTTTATTTAAATTTCTCTATTTAAGGTCATACAGCTTCTTGGGTCATACAAATAATAACATATATTTTAACATTAAATAAACTAAAACGAACTTGTTTTGAACGCCTGGGCGATTTTATCTGTGCCCAATCATTATCCATTAAAATGTCATCAGCTTTGACATTCTTATCATCGTAAATATAAAACAATTGACATATTTTGTATGATATTATTTAGATTTTTAATGGTGGTTTTACTAAACTTCAAAACATCTAAACATCAGTACGTTATTATTAAATTTAAAATCTATGAGTCGACTCTATTATAGAGTCGACAAAAAACCTTTTTGTTCTTTATTTTTTAGGTTTACGTATCGGTAATGTTCATAATGTTTATTTTTTTAACAGTAAATAAAACATATTTATTACATCTCGCTCTGATTCACCTAGAAATTTATAGATTTTTTTGTAAACAACAACAGATCCGACCATTCAACCTCTATGGTACGCCTTTTCGCTTATTCACGTTAATTTCGTTCACCATTCATTACTCGGCTAAAAGATTAACCCCCGCAAATAAAGAAAAATAAACACCTAATGATATTGCGTTCTGACGAAGCAACCTACAACACAATAGGGTAATAATCAATCACAGGTGACCTACTTACCGGCAATCGATGTCAGGCAATAAAAACACTTGTAAAGGCACTGTATTATTTTAATAAAAAAACACTAATACGCTCCGAGATTGACTTTATATTAAATAGGGTATGGAAATCAATATGTCTGAAAGGACGAGTGGTATAACAAAATCGCGCTTAACGCGACGGCGTCCATTCAATACTGGAGAGAGACATGCGTATAAACGACGAGCGCGGGTGTTACGTGGAGCGCGGGAAAAGTGACGTTTTATGTTTTTTTTTATCAATTGCAGGCATAGGTCTTGTAATCATTCAGGAGATTATGTATGACGATGGAATGGATCGAACCTTTTTATGTAAATGGGCTCTGTGGCTCTACCTAAGACGTTTGTTACGTCATCGGGCTCATCTATCTAGTCAATAGGTATCTCACCCATATACATATTATGTCATCCCGTGTTTTATTTAATGCAACATACATATAGCGATAAAAATTACCTGATTTTTGTTTATAACATTACGATTTTCAGCTTCAGCAAAAGCTTCAGCTTAACGCATAACGATATAACCGAAGCCCCAAAAACCGACTGTCCTTTAAAAAAAAATCTTGAACATTTTTTTAAGTTTTCAGACCAAAACATAAGTAGCTAGTAACGAGTAAGCTTTTTACAGCATGCAATGCAGGCATATCTATTTTGTGTTTTCGCCCGCTTTGTCAATATCGAACCGGGGTAAAAATATCCTATTCTACCCAATCAGAATCCAATCCACTCGAAAACCTAAAAAACGATATAGTCTTCTGAAGAAAACTTCACTTATAAAACTTTCAAAATAATAAATATTATACAATTAAGAATATTTAGAACTTTCTGCCGAATATACTATATATATAGTATATTCATAGTCTATAACAATGCGAAATAATAATTTTAATATTAATAATATTAAATTATTAATATTAATTAATAACTTTTCCACAAATCCTAATAAATAATAATATTATAAATTCGAAAGTTTGTGAGGATGTGTGTGTTTGTTACTCTTTCACGCAAATACTACTAAACCAATTACAATGAAATTTAGCACACATATAGAGGGTAACTTTGATTAACACATAGGATAGGTTTTATCCCGGAAATCCCACGAGAACCGTAACTATGCGGGTTTTCCTTTGAAAATGCGGGCGAAGCCAAGGGCGGAAATCTAGTAATTTCATAAATGATTATACCTAATATAATGAACAATACAATAAGTGATCGTACCATTGGTGTTAGTACATATTTGAATCCTTAGAAGTAATATTAATAGCATTGATCGTGCTACAATAATAGGTGTTACATATATTATTAGTGGATATTGGTAGACAAGGTTATTTCGGCTAGAGTAGTTGTATGAAGTAAACACCATAATCTAAAAATAAATACAGTTAGACGTATAGCCGATAGTAGATGTAAGTAGTAACATAGTTAGGTAATAGGCATAAACGATCTCAGTTTCAAAATTTATCCTTTACAAATCAACCGTTTTTGAGTAAAAGAATCACTTCACTACATAGTATAAAACAAAGTCGCTTTCTCTGTCCCTATGTCCCTTTGTATGCTTAAATCTTTAAAACTACGCGACAGATTTAGATGGGGTTTTTTTTAATAGATAGAGAGGTTTTAGTATATAATTTATTAGGTTTTAGACAAAGCGGGCGAAGCTGCGGGCGGTAAGCTAGTTAAAAATATAGGTACCTACTCTCATACCAACTGTATGAGAGAGAACACAAACACAAAGTACTGATTTGATAATGCAAACAAAGCTTTAGTAAGTATTAAGTACATTACATTCTTAAATCATGCGAATATATGTACTAGTTTCGTTTGCAAAACCGACGAACACCATGAAAGAAAACTACTTTAAACAAATATCGACCGGCCCTTTAAATATTCACGCTCTTGCTTTCAAATCGCTGTCTTCAGTAGAAGGAGTGAGGTGGTATTATTTAATGAAAACCAGAAAAAAAGGATTCCCGATTACTTTTTAATCCATCTTTTTCACTTTTTAGTTTAAGGCCCCATTGAAGAGTGTAAATGTTGGCATGAAGGATCTCTACGTGTTACCCGTGATACGGTATTTTCCACCCTGGTAGTGACATGCTTAAGGACATAAATTAGGGATTTGGGCTGTTGTCGGAAAGTTGTATAAATTGTATCATTAAAGAAATTTAATTTGTATATTTTTTAAACTCTATCGGCCAGTTTTAAATCATGCTTAAATAATTAATGTGTGGCTAACTTTATTTGAGAAAGCTTAAGCCTCAATCAAATCAATTCTCAATAAAACAACCGACCTTTTGAAACAAAAGAATTAGGTAGTTAGTGTAGCAAAAATAGCTGGTAAAATTTTCTTTAAAAACCATTACAGTTTTACGTGAACGAAGTCAGGATCACTATAGGCAGTATACAAACACTCAACTCAAAACACACTCAACTTTAAGTAGCCCTCTAAGCAAGTCAATGTCCTTTCCATCAGTGTAAATAAAAGATTACGAGTTCACTTACCCTACAAAGGACAATATATTACCAGATGTGGACTGTGGTGCAGAATTATTTGCGATTTTAACCGACCTCGAAAACGAAGGCCTTCTCTGATATCCTACTAATATTATAAATGCGAAAGTTTGTAAGGATGGATGGATGTTTGTTACTCATTCACGCAAATACTGAAATAAATACAATAAAATTTTGTATGTAGATGAAGACCCAGACTAAGATATAGGCTACTTTTTTTCCCGGAAATAGGTAGGCACAGGAACGGGCTCTATGCGGGTTTTACTTTGAAAACGCGGGCAAAGCCGCGGGCGGGAATCTAGTATAAATATATTAAGTATACAGTAGCACACTTCACCAGTCACCATATATTATTATAATATATAACATTCAAAGTTGATATTTTATATATTCTGTAAAAATATTACAGACAATGGGTTAGCAAATTGCAATTTCAAAACGTAGACGTAGACGAAGTTTGACTTTAAAATGTAAGTCAGATCTAGTCGATACCAGACAGCCTAGGGCACGACGTAAATTAGATCGAGTTTTTAAAATATTTGCTATGCCAAAAGAAGTAGGCTATTGCCCCCATTTATAATAATATTAACTATTTGTTATTGTGAATCATACCACAACTTAATAATAATTGTTCTTGTTTTTTATTATATTGTAATGCGAATAAAGTTTTCAGTTTCAGTCAGTTAAATATTCTTACTTATATGCTTAGGATATTATTTCTTTAAGATTAAAAAAATCTTAATAAAGATACTTATGTGATTTTTTATAGAAAGTTAGTAATCTGTCTAATGAATGCAATAATTAAAAAAAACTCGTAATAAGTAGAATTAAAGTACTTGCTTAAGTAGTTACCTCCATTATTAATTTTCAATTTCATTTTCACTATTGTATTAATGTCATAATGTGAAAAACGATACATATACGAGTACAATACAATGCAATACAAAATATGTACTTTATTTAACACACACATACAGAAGAAGAAAAGAAAGAGAAAAGAGAAAAACATATTATATTATGCATACCATGTTAAATAGGCGGCCTTATCGTTTTTAAGCGATCTTTGCCAGGCACTGTATAATCAATAATGCAAAGCCAAGTAGCAAAGGGTTTGCTAGTTTAGATATATACTTTCTTAGATTTTTAAGACACTTCTTTAAGTGAATTCTCGTGTCCCCTTGTATGGGGCAGATGCATTATGTATCTGTTTCACTGATCGATTCCATACGGATACGTAGGTGATCAGCCTTCTGTGTCCTGCAAGACGACTTTTATAGTACCCACATGGATCTGGAGTTCCCCATTCTACGTTCACACGTTAACAACTGTATCAAGGAGGTGATCGATGAAGCTTCTATAGATATCTAAAGTCTAAACTAATTCTAATAGGCCTTCTTCACAATCAAGAGCGTTGGCCCAACAAACATCGTCGATGTTTACCACCATTACGACGATTACGAATAAAAGGCCCTCGAAACTTTCGCGATTGCCTCTACTCGCCCAACGCTGCCCATTGTGAAGAGGGCCCACAATGCTGAAGAGTTTATCCGTTTGCTTGAACGCGCTAATCACTGGATCTACTGTTCCGATTAAAAAATTCTCAGTGTTAGATAGCCCATTTATCAAGGGAGGCTATAGGCTATATATTACATTATCATTATTCATCACGATAACGATAAGCAATATGGGTAAAACCGCGGGGCAGAGCTAGTCAAAACATATAATTGCGGGCATACCTCGGTCAATCAGATCGATATATATCAATAAATTTTACGACTGACTACCGGGAACTGTTATTGTTTTTATTGCCTAAATTGATATTTTATTGAAGATCATTTGGCGATGCTATTGCAAAACAAATAAAAAGTAGTTGAGTGCGTATAGGACTACGAATAGGGTTCTGTAGATTGTAATAAAAACATTTAATCAACATCGAAACTAATCTGAGCAGACGGCAATCTCTCTTATTGAGCCATCTCACAAGTCACACATAACGCGAAGAGAAGAACCAAACCCCTACGGAAAATCGGCGAAATAGACAGGCTCTACCTCTGCAAATATTAAGTATTAGTAGTAACCACCAGGCGAGCTACCAGCTCGGTTTCCCGCGTCTCGCTCTAACGCTCTAACATTAAAAAAAAACAAAGGCCCTGCGATTAAAAATGATATAAAATAAGTAGTTACTTATAAACTATTTTCATTCCAAATTTCATAAAACTCGGTGCTGTTTTATCTGATAAAGCGTACCTAAGGCACAGACAGATTTGAATAATATTATCTAACATATTATTATTTATTTATTTATAATTCTTTATTGCACAAAATATGAGAAAACAATACCTAGTATGCAACAAGAAGTAGTACCTATTACAAAAACATAATTTGCACAAAGGCGGCCTATATTATAGTCCAACTGCTAACACATTTGCTGTTGACTGTCGACTATTTTTAAAACAAACATCTCAATTTATCCATTAGCTGCCGCATCATATGCGACGATTATCCAATAAAAGGATGCAATTGCCGTCAAGGGTAAATACCGCGTGCATTCGCGAAGCATAACATCATTCTATAATCTATCATATAATTTGCACTAAATACAAAAATCATATAGTTATATTTTTTTGCAAAAGTTACCAGGATACTAAGTAGGCTGAGCAGCCCTACCTACATTTTTGCAGTATTGTAGTCGAGAAATTATTATATATGCTTGTTCTCAAAATTTTTTTCCCTGCTTACTACAGTTTTGAACATAGACACATATAGGTACATTTATAATGGTAGTTTTGAATCCATCCTGCATCATCACGCTTGTATATTGAAACTTAGGAGATAACTAAAGAAATTTTTATTCATTGGCCACTGGAAACAAATAATTATATACCAATATAATTTATAAGCTTATTTAGATTTGTACCTCTACGGCTACCTCTCATAAGAGAACCATAATTGATAATATTATAGAACATACACATATGCTTCAGATAAACCTAGTTATCTAGTCTAGCTATAAGATACACGAAGCTACCGACCACATACCAAAACATGTCTCTAGTATGACAATCATCAGTCCTCTTTAGATTCTATTAGTCCATGCCAATACTCACTATTTTATGCTAAACAAGAAACATATTATAAAACAGAAAAAATAATTCAGTTCATATACTACTGTATTCAATATGCAAGAAAAAATAACACAAACCACATTGCCTTATGATAATTTATTTTCATAAATACTTAAAAACTAAACTTCAATAACAGTATAATATTCGGCAAGAAATATTTCAAACATTGACTTAGATTAATTATTATGATGTATTCAAGTAAAAAATTATTAAAAAATAAATTCGAAAACGAATTTAATCCTAATTTTAAAAATATGTATAAAATTAAGTACATTAATAGTAAAAAAACTTAACTAATAGTTTGGTAATTATTGTTATTATTCTTTTTGGTTTAGAAAATTAAGGCATAGTAACTACAAAATGTTTTTGGTTATATAGAAGTTATACAAATATGTATTTGGTGGATTTTTCTTATATCTAGAAAATAAATAAAAAAATTCACAATAGTGAACTCAATATAAAAATTACTCATATAAAAAACCTATTTTAGTTTGTACAGAAATCCTAAATCCATTATTATAGAATATTACATATTTTGCTGAATAAACTTCCTTTCATTTATGCAGTTTTCCAACTCATCATGGTATTTGTCAATTTTGGAATCAAACCCTGGACTTTGAATATCACAGTCAAAACTATCTCCAGTAATTATTTTCTCCCTATTTAAAGTTGAATCAAATCTAACTTTCTTTCCTGGTGTATATGTTTTGTTATGAGATAAATCATTGTCATTTGATCTTTCTTTCAAAGGTGTTACATTACCATTTAATCTAGTATTTCTTATCGTCTTTATTGTTTCATACTGTTCATCTTCATTCTCAATCAGTTCTTCTATTTCTATATCATCAGAATTATCAAGTTTCAAAGCAGGATTTTCGATACCAGAGTCTTTTTTCTCAATTTTTTCTTTCGGCGGTTTTCTGGGGACTTCATATGGATTTAGAGTCGTGTTGTGTTCAATTTTGTCTCCTTTGAATGTCTTTTTCAATGTTTTGAACACTTTCTTTGATAGTTTGTTACTAGCTTTTAGAATGTGATGTTTCAAATCCTTTTTACTGTCTGTTGATTCGTTTGATGTGTTTGATTGGAGCATCTTGTTTAAGTTCATGATATCTAACGCGTTAAATTTCGAAACGTCGTGACCAAGGATTTTGCTTTGCTTGTTGTAATGTGGATCTTCCATGTATTGTATATCATCAATATTTTCGTAAATAGGACTTTCTGGTCTGTATTCTACATTCTCATATTCTGGACAATCTGTGTTTAATGATGACTCGTTTACAGTAGATATTGTACTATTTGTATCATTAACAAATAATCTTCTGGGCATCAAATTCTGTGGTGCAGGCATTTCTATTGGCCTTGTTAATGCCTCTTCGTTATATTCCATCTCATGTGTATTAGCATTTTCATTTAAAAATGGATTTTCTCCAGTTGTTTCTTCATTTACATCTAAATTCGGATCTAGGAATGGATTTGTATTCTTCTTTGGCACAATTTTCTTCTTAGTTATTATTGTTATAGTTTTTATTTCCATTATATTGCTCTCATTTAAATCATCATCAAAATATAATGACTTGTTCGATGTTTGTGGAGAATCTAGAGCGAGTCTGTCGATGAAGCTCAGATTGAGATTTGCTGAGTTATTAACAAATAGTTGATTTGTGATATTTGTTTGTATGTTTGTTGTGTTATTTATAACAGAGAGATCATTGTTTTCAAGTTCGTTGTTGGATTTTTGTTCTAAAATTGATATTCCAGAATCGACTTCCACTACACTTTCATTAAGGCTACAGTGATCCATATCAGGCATAGTGTTTTGTTCAGAAGAGTAATTTCTTGGCGGTACAGGCGGTGTATTGATTAAATTTGCGTAAATAGGTTCGTCTATTTCAGCACTGCTTTCTGCACTAGTCTTTATAGGTGTTTCATAAGCTCTTATGTTCTTATTGACGTTCTGGAGTTCTCTAACTAGAAACTCGTTCACGGCTGCCTTGCTGATTCCCAGGTCTAAAGCGGTGTTCTCAAATGCAGCTATATTGCAGCTCATAGTTCGTTTGCGTCTCTTATTAGGTGTTACTTCCATGGCTGTGTTACACATAGGGTCTTCATTCGCGAGCAAGTCCAGGGCAGGGTTCAAGTATACATTGGGTCCGGTTTTGATCTTTCGTTTTGCTGATCTGACTTCAAACTGGTTGTTGTCGACTGGGTTCATTATTAACTGAAATAAATATAATTGAAATTTAATATAGATTAACTTAGGTCAATCTGTAACTAACATTTAATTGAAAGAGATAGATATTTGCATGTTTCAATTGCTATAAATACACGAACAATGAATATTTCATCAAAATCAAATATGTACTTATTTGTAATGCTTTCAAAATAAATTACATATAAACATTACAGGAAAAGTAAACAATCTAATAAATTTAAAATTTATGTGAACTAACAAAGCACAGTAGTATAAAATTGTGTTGATCGTAAGTACGTAGGGAATAAGGAAATTGAATACCAAAAGCTTTTGAAGCGAAAGCTTACAAGTGCAATCGATTCACATTAATTAAATTATCTTGATGCATGAAATTCGCACACTAATCTCATGTATAGTTTATATTTACTAAGTAAAACGTTACAAATAAACAGATTTCATTCATATATTATGCTAAATTTATTTTTTATGTTACGGCTCACTACACTTACCCATTTAAGCAGTTTTGTCCTGTTTTTAAGCCAGAATTTACTTCACGAATAATATATACACAGTTTATTCGTATCAAATATTATACCACGCACTTTATTAACCACACTTTTCATTCATAATTTTATACTTGTTAACAATAAACTTCCTTTTAAATTTCATACAAGGTTTGCGGCAGGTGTTCAGTGACGGTTATTTTATCGACATGTTTTTATGGAGTTATATCGAGTTTGGATACGAGTACTTTTGACGGAGTCATGTCATCTGATTCAAATTACCCAATTACTACTTTTTGTAAATTAAATCAGAAAGAATATAGTATATTTATGTTTATAAATATATTGTAATTGTTTATCTCGTTAGTGCTCTTTTCTATCGTTAAGGAGTTGCCGTTTAGTTTTCTAGTTAAGTTTTTAAATAAACATGAAAGCAGTATTTTAAACCGACTTCAAAAAATGAGATTCTAAAATCGACAACATGTTTGTTTTTTTTCTTACGTTAGAACTTACGACTGGAAGACCTGTTTCTTTATTCTTTTTTATATTAATTTCTTTCCCATTTTAATGTGTATTGTTGTGAAGCATATACATATACGTATATATACCTTCATAATATACGTTAAATTGTTACTAAAATAAAACTGTTATTGTACCTACTGTTACTGTTACTCTATTCAAGAGATAAATAAATGGATTTGAATTTGACTGCCTATAAATTTTAACAACTTTATCATTAACTAGCTGTGTCACCCACGTGGCTCTGCTCCTGTTGGTCTTAGCGAGATGATATATAATATAGCCTATAGCCTTCCTCGATAAATGGGCTATCTAACACCGAAATAATTTTTCAAATCGGACCGGTCGTTCCCGAGATTAGCGCGTTCAAACAAACAAACAAACTCTTCAGCTTTATAATATTAGTATACTATTAATCAGTTTTTCCTTTTCTCTAATTAAGTATGTTTGTAACTAAATAATTAATATCACATCAATTAAAAAATAAATGGAACAATAAAACACAATATGTTTAACGGCAAATAAAAATAATTTATTTTGACTACGATAAATCACAAACTGGTTCCCGGAACCTCTTCCTATGTTGTACAAATTTGATAAAGAAATACCTTCACCGTTTTATTATCTATTAAGTATTTGCACACGCGCGGTTCGCGGCACGTAAGTCTAGCGGTGACCTTCAATGTTTTACGGCAAGTTCGCCTTTTATTTCGTTCAAATAGATCCCATCCACTTCAAAGTGAGCGCTTAACTTACGTGCCGTGAGCTATACAATGACATTATAAGTTTAAAAAAATGTAGATAGGTTACCACAACACAACATTCGAACAACGGCACACACGATTAGACGTCAAAGTGAGATGGCATGATTCAACTATCGTCAGCGAAAAAGAGAGAGCCAATGCATGTTGTGGCTAATTAGCCACATTTCACACAACTCCCGGACTGCTGATAACTTATCTACACTTTTTTATTTATAATTTTATTTCATTAAGTACTACAAATTTAAGCTTACCGGGTAACATGTACAATGTACATATCGAATTTTATCACAATATATGTTTATTTTTTCTCTCTTTAAATGCAGAATTTGCATACAATTTATAGAGATGATCTAACAAATAATTTGTATATACAGGGTGTCCCGCTTTCGGTATACTAAGCGAGAAGGGACTTGTAGTTTTGCATACACTGATCACATAAAAAATACTTAAATAACAAAATTACGCGAAAAATTTTTTGCTAAATTTTTCCTTAAAATCCATGTATTCGTCTCTAGCTTCGCGCAGCCGGCATATACCGCTTCGCTAATGTGAGTATTTTGTCTGTGAAAACATAATCTTAAACGATAGCTCACATGCGGGTGGCAAAGTTGGGCGGTTTGCTTGTTAGGGGTGTACACATGGAATTTTAAGAATTCCTCTATTTAAAAAAAAAATGCGTCTGGAATTTTATAATTATTTTTTACGTACTCAGCGTATGCAAAACTACAAGTCCCTTTGCGCTTAGTATACCGAAAGCGGGACACCCTGTATATATAAATACAACACAAAACAAGCAAATAAACTTTTTCTTTTTTTGACAAACAAAGTAAGTATCTCGAGAGAAACAACAAACTTTTTTTAAATCTCCTCTATTATGTACAGTATAGCGATTTCTGAATATTATATCTATATCATTCCTCGACAAGTACTTTCCAAAAAAAACAAAACAAATATCCAATAATATACAATTCACATTGTTTTAACTTGTCTAAAATCACTAACAAAAGAATCACAAAATATATTATTTTGAGATTGACCGCACTTAACCGTAAGAAGTCCCAAGTCAATTTATAATATTTTTCATATCGTTTTATTTCTTTCTTATTCTAAGTACATATGTTTCAAAATTGAGATTAAAATACTACAATACACATCAATTTTTCGATATAACAATAATTTTAATGGAATGTTTAAAATTGTAAATAATTACATTTTCAATACTTCACACGCCATCTCGTGTCAAATTTAGTAAAGCTTGTATTATGGAAACTATCCACATTAGAATACACATTCTTTTGTCATTATCGAGCCCATATCTTTTAGTTTAATAATCAGAAACAGTAAATCTTCAATACACCCATAGACCCCCATATAGACCTTCCATATTTCATATTTGTATCCCCATGATAGAAAGAGAATCTATTTCTATAATCTGGACATTTAAAAACGGTCTTAAAATTGGAATGTTATATAATGGGCCTTCTTCACAATGGGCAGCGTTGGGTGAGTAGAGGCAATCACAATCATTTGTTGGGCCAACGCTCTCAATTGCGAAGAAGGCCCACACAGTGAAGTCCCATGTTCCCTAGTTGGGTATGTGGCAGATTCATTTCATAATTCATATTTAGGTCACTGATATCAGGCAAGATAATCAGTCTTCTATGCTACCAATATGAAACATTTTTGACAATCTCAAGGGATTCAACTCGCACTCTATAATATAAAATATAAATTGACAACACTAAATAAGTTTTAAAACAGCATGAAACCCTTAAGTAGACCAAAGAAATGTCATACATAAATATATTACTTAAAATTACCATAAGTACATAGCTATTAGCTGCTATATCAGGCTATTTAGCGGGAATTAAAAATATTTTTTCTTTGTATATTATTTTTGTAATAAAATTTGTTCATATATAAGTACATAACTGCCACTTTTTATTTTATATATGTATGCCATTTAATTTTTGTATAAAAATATGTATATAGGATGACGTATCTGACTAGCAAACGAACGGACAAATACACATTTAATGAATTTCTAAACAGACTTATGTAATCTATAGTGCAGATCGTAATAATATGTACTCTATGCGTGTATTTTAGCCTATATTTAACATCTAACACAGCGCTATGGCAACATTAGCATTAATTGACATTGTTTCGAAATTGGAATCCTTAATTTGAATATGATTATGACGCCATCTTTCTTTCCCGCGTTGAATTTTAGAACACTGTTTGAATTTTGAGTTCACAATAAACATGAAAGACAGTTATTTTCATTCTTATAGTTGAGTAGTATAAATGAATAAAAAAATAAATTACATTTTAGTTGATTAATGAAACAAAATGGGAAAAAACAAAAACACAAATGTACCAAATGGAAGACCTTTGAGCAATAGCATGGACTAATAAATATATTTATTAGTCCATGGCAATAGAGAGCATCTGATATAACAAAACACAACAAAATTAATAAATAAAATGATAACATTACTAAACTGTTCTGTCAATAAAGTTTAAATTTGCCTTTGAATAAATAAATTTCTTAAGTTTTACCGCCTGCTTATAGCCATACATTATTTACCATAACTTAGCCAAAAACGCACTTTCAGCGCCAAACACTAACAAGCACTACTATATAATTAGGAATATATATCTATATCATCATCACATACAACAACCGCCGCGTTTGAAACGCCGCGATTCAAACGCCACGTTCTGACCGCCGCGTTCCAAACGCCGCGTTCTAAACGCCGCGTTTCAACCGCCGCATTCCAACCGTTTGTTTCAAACTAATCAATATCCAAATTCTTGAACGCTTTCTCCATATGTTTCTCCCGTTTCTTATCAGGTAGGGCGTTGACCCTTTGCTGTTCTTCAGCTGTGAAGTAATTTTCCATATCTTTAAGTTGTTGTATGCACTTCATATGCAGTGTTCTTGTGTCCGGGAGGGAGCCCCCGTAGTCCGGAGGGAGGGAGGTACGGGGGATGACTGTTTCGTAGAAACTTTCTAGATCCTCGTTCTTGTGGTGGAATTTTATCTGTGGATGTGAAAAAAGGGGTTGAATTTTTCTCGTTTTTTTGTGTAGGTATGTGGTTTTGTGTCAAGGGTATATTAACATGAAAGCTCATAATATTTAGTGGAATTTTAGCAGGTGGTGAAATGCTTGTCAAAACCGCGACAATTGATGAATCATTATCAGGTAGAATGCCTTATAGCTTTTTTTAATATAAAAATATTTTTATAAAGTATAAGACATTTGATTTACTTTTCATTCTCTTTTAGCTATCAAATTGTGTCTTGTACTCATCTTAATTCTTATATTACGTTTTTAATTAAACACTTAATAAGTGATACCGCCTAATACACTAAACTGCTCCTTGCTTTTATTTTTGTATGATCTAGTATGTAAGTCTGTTTAGTTGTATTAAAGAGTAAAATAAATAAATAAATAAATAAGTTACCTTCACAGCCATACTGGGTCATTATAGAATATGTCCATTAAAAGTGTACTTAAACCAATGTTGTGAATTTTCACACTCATAACGCATACATTTTATAACACGTGTGCAAACCTTGTCATATGAGTATGCAAATAATCACAATATCATGGAATGAATTGAGAAAAACACAACTGTGTCTTCAATTTCCATACATATTTGAAATATCTTGAATGGTATATAAATAATTATCTTGTATGGTAAGAATGAATCATATTGATAAAAAAAACCGATCATGTATACATTTATTTGCAAACAAATAAACATATAGGTGAGTTTTCGTAACAATTGTGAAAGCATTGTCTGTTTAAAAATACGTTATCTTTGTTTATTGTATTCTTATCGCTTCGATATATTATGACATTCAATCACGAAAAAACAAATTCGTTCACGTATAATATTGTATGTGGATTTGCAGAGCTATTTTTAGCTAGTATTTTAGTAATAAGTAATAACTAAGGATCATATTATATTATTATAATTAATTAAGAATCTTATTTTATTAATAAGGATCTTATTAGTCGTCTTCTAAATGGGTATTTATCTAATATCAGCTAAATCTTTATATATAAAAATGAATCGCAAAATGTGTTGGTAAGCGCATAACTCGAGAACGGCTGAACCGATTTCGATAATTCTTTTTTTATTACATTCCTTGAAACACGAGGATGGTTCTTATGTAGAGAAAACGTAAACATGTACCACGGGCGAAGCCGGGGCGGACCGCTAGTAATTCATAATCTTTTAAACGCAAACACAATACCTACATTATAATTTAACACTCCTCTTACCATATCAAAGAACTTCTTATCCAAGAAAGGTCGAATGAGCATCATCAGCTTATCGACCACGGGCTCAGTGTTCAACACATGTATCTCCTTCATTCGGACCGGCATCGCTTCTTGCACGTATTGAAAGAATTTACGTAGCGACCTGAAAGATAAAATTTGTATTTTATAACATTTTATGAATTCATTATTTTATTGTGGGAGTTGTAGGACAACATATATTGTAATTTATATATAACTAGCTGCTCCGCGCGGTTTCACCCCCGTGGCTCCACTCCTGTTGGTCGTAGCGTGATGATTTATAGCCTTTAACCTTCCTCGATAAATGGGCTATCTAACACCGAAAGAATTTTTTAAATCGGACCAGTAGTTCCCGAAATTAGCGCGTTCAAACAAACAAACAAACAAACTCTTCAGCTTTTTATTATTAGTATAGAATATAGATATAGATATACGCTGTTGCCTGTTATGTCAAATTTTCCGCGCGAATTTTAAATTGACAATGACACTAGATGATTGTTAAAAAAACAGTGTTGCTATATTACCACACTAATTAATAATTATATTATCTGTGCGATTACTCAATTTCATTCTCATTTGAAATGCTAGTTTTATCCTGTCTAAATATAGTTGGTACGGTAAAAATCAAATACGGCATTCATAATACATATATACAATTTTATAACAAATTTTCCAACTAAACATACAGAAATTAAGCATAAAGTAACAAACTACATACTTTGATGTGTTTAACTTAAAATACTTAATTACATAATTCCTTGAACGCAAAAGAACTGTTATTACATAATATGATGGAACATTTTGACATGCCGCTATGCTATAAAATTTTATGTTCGTTGATATGAAGCTCATAAACGGTTTCTAATTTAACCAAGAGTGTGATTTTTCGCACTCGTAAAAACAGGTTTGCTGCAAAATGTCATAAATACATTTTTAAAATGGATTTTATCTATACTACGATAATATTATAACATTGCTTAAAAAATAATTAAGTTATGACGTCGAGACCTATATAAATATGGAAATGTTGTTTTTGTTAGGCAATAGAGTTTATGTTACGTAAAATTAATGTAAGTTTTGGGTGATTATTTACATTTTTAGACATTATTATATATTCTAACGATATTACTGAAAAATTTTATGAAATAATGAACATAAAAATATGTAGATACGTTTATATAGAAACAATATTAAAAAAATACAACAGTAAAAAATGTAAGTGTGGTAGAAAAAAATTACTTTTCAATAGCAAAATGAAAAAAAATCTGTAGCATTTAAACAATAAAGTGCAAAAATACATTTATCTGTGAATATCACACATGCGTGCCACAGACTATACCTACTACATGTATGATTTGACATTGACAGTTGGCGGGAATTTTTTCCGTGTCAGTGTGGATTTAAAAAGCACTTTTTGATGGTGTTTACCTTTGTCTATCCTTTTGAAAGCTAGAATAATATCATAAATGAATTCATAGATACATACTATACATATCTAATAATTATTAAACATATATACTTAATACTTTAAAACATAACATTTTAATACATAAAATAATCATAATATAAAAAAAGCATGGTGCGTAAGGATATTTCAAAACAGGGTAAAATTTAGGTACTCTTAAGCTGTATAAAATAAAAATAATGCAGAATAGCTCTTAAATATTAAAAAATCTGCACCCTATTGTTAAAAGACCGATCGTAATATCATCAACATATTGTTACTTATCTTTATCCATTTAACGTTTTCACACCTGAACGGCTGACTGGATTTGGATGTAACAAAGTATATAGGAAAACTTACAAGGGTAATTATAACAGTGATATAAATTTATATGCAGATTAACTTTTACGCAGTAAAGTGATCACATACAAAATCAATTTTATTTTTAAACAAAATATTATGAACATTCGCAAAAAAAATGACTGGTCTATTTAAAAAAGATACAACCAAAATACGATTTCCTAGTTCGAGTGACGCTGATCATTACCTGGCCTAGATATAATATACAGATTACAGCAGTATTATTGCCATTGTGGTATAGCGACAATCAAAGCTGTCATTTTTCCATGCTGGAAATAATACTGCTAATTCCATATTATAAGATATCATGGTATGGAGTCTTGTCATAAATTATACTAGTTGTGCCTCGCGGTTTAACCCGCATTGCTCCGCTCCTGTTGGTCTTAGCGTGATGATATTATATAACCTATAGCTTTTCTCGATAAATGGGCTATCTATCACCGAAAGAATTTTTCAAATCGGACCAGTAGTTCCTGAGATTAGCGCGTTCAAACAAACAAATAAACAGTATAATATTAGTATAGATTTTGAACTGATTCCATATTATATGACTACAAAATATAAATGAACTTACGACAAGCTAATCCTCGTCAAATGCGCCAGTCTGACCCCTTGCATATCAAACAGGAATATATAACCGGGCTGTGGACCTCTCTTGTATAGACAGGCATCTGAAAACATATATTTTAAATGAGTTATTATTGAAAATGACGACCTGTTGTTATATTTACAGCATTTGGTTACAATATATCAATATTTTAAGCTACGTATAGGGAACGTAACAATTTAAATCAATTTAATAATATGTATCATAAAATTACTAGCTGTGCTCCGCGGTTTCACTCGCATTGCTCCGCTCCTGTTGGTCTTAGCGTGATGATACATAGCCTATAGCCTTCCTCGATAAATGGGCTATCTAACACCGAAAGAATTTTTTCAAATCGGTCCAGTCGTTCCTGAGATTAGCGCGTTCAAACAAACAAACAAAAAAACAAACTCTTCAGCTTTATAATATTAGTATAGATAAGTAAAAAGGTGTCGGTAGGTTATCAACAACATTCGATCTTCAAAAACGACACCGCCGCACACATAAAGCACACCCCGGACACTCCATACAAAATTATCGTTTTGACAGTCACACTGCAAATGTGTGTGTTAACGCTTTAAGGTTGGCACATTTGTGACTAGCGTAAAAAAATCGCGTTTTTCTGATGAAATACATCCGTAAACAGCACAATATCTAACCATTTTCTACGAAAAACGATAATCACAAATAAAAAATTCTGGCTAATTAGCCACATTTCGACTTGTGTTGAATCAAAGAACAAAACACCCTAGTAAACCCTGAGCATTTTTTTATATAGTGGGGAAATCTCGCATAAATATAGGATACCCTCGACCATCCATGTCCATCATCCATCAAGTCCATCAAGGTCCATCTTATGTCAGATTCCTTTCGACTAAAACCCCACTCTGTTCATCATTACATAAAGGTAATGCGCATTCATGTTTGTGCATCGCACATGTGACCAAATCTTTTCTAAGGCTTACACGTAGATCCACGCCTACACTACGGCGGTTGAGTATCCTATCGTTTCGAGCGAACATGTTAAAACTCCCTTGAGGGTTTCTATGTTGTCTTAAAGCAGTATTGTTTCTAGTGTGGGAAAGTGATGGCGCTAGACGACTCATATAGCTCTGTCACTTTTCCACACTGGAATAATTAATACTGCTTTAAGACATCACGGAGTCTGTATATTTAATTCAAAAGACAATTACAAGGAAAGAAACGAATTAATTTCAATGACCATTATATTATTATACAGTTATTCACATTGATAACCAGTTTTGACATTACGCCATGCATTGCACAAAAATTACAGTGAAAAATTGGGTCAGGTATCTACCTTGATCATCTTCCACGGAAGGTCACATCTTATATACTGTAAATATAATATCTTATATGATAGTGTTGTCAACCCTATATTCGAAAGAGATATTTTTACAAAGATTAGGGGTTGTTAAAATTAATAGTTTGAGCTTTGTTGAAAACGAAGTAAGTCAAGGATAATTCGATATTAGAAATATCAGCAAATGTGCAAATAATTGTAAGTTGTTTGTTGTAATTCTTGAAACGAACATATTGTCTTAGAAGCAAAACTCTTGAAACCTCTATTATAATAGGAGACCTGTGCCTCACCTGTGTGAACAAAATTTGGTGCAAAATCATCATTGTATTTTTGTCAAAATCTCTTCAAATGCCCAAAACAATCCCTTAATTGCTTGATTAATAAAAGGATATTTCAAATTATCCGCTTTGCAAATTGCAATTTTATTAGCAAAACACAAAAGTAGCAACCCTATAGGGCTATATCGACCGGTTAAGCATTCATGTGAAACCCGTCGACCTTGCTAATCGATCTCACTAGATTCAATGGTTATAGTATTTAAGTACAGTAATAATAAACATTTTTAGGGTTCCGTAGCAACAAAAAATTTTTTTTTTTAATAAGTACGTTTCTTACGTCTTTTAATGAAACGCCAAACGAAAGTTTATTTAATGGTCACGATAGGACCGTACTCAAATGTAGGTCCTTATTCAAACTGAATAATTAATTTAATTATGCCAAAATTATACAATTAAGTATCTAAAATGGAAGACAGCTTCGTCAAAAATAGAGTTTGCAAAGGGCAGTTTGACTGAAATAAACCGATTTGTTTAAACACTTTTGGAGGTACTTTCTTTTAGCAGTAATACAAAGGTGAATTCTATCATACCTTAACCACAGTATTACCATTATTTCCTACAGTAGTGCGACGAATGTACTTGTGCAGAGAAACGGAGGGGAACTGGCGGGGGTCGGGCGACGCGGGCCGCGTAAAGCAAACACGCTTAGTTTGCTTTACCTAGCGCGAAAGGATGACGCAGTCGTATTTTTTGTGTAATAATTTACTACTAGGTACTTACATATTCTATTATGGCGCGCACAAACTATACATAGGTACTTACATATTCTATTATGGCGCGCACAAACTGTTCGGTTTACGGATGGAAATCTACATTGAAATCCCAGAAGGAAACAATATTTCAGAAAGATTGTATTAAATGTATCTGTTGAATTAAAATCAAAGCTATGTATATGTTGTACTCATTAATTTCTAATCAGATTGTACATCCCAATGCGAATGCATTACTTAGTTAAATGTTATAATATACAATTAAGAACATCCAAAAATAAAGTGTCCACGTAAATAATATTTAGCAGTGCAATATCTGTAATTATATATTTATGAACAAATAATTACATCAGATTTAATAATCGCAATTATTTTGAATGTACATATGAATAAAGATTTCATCATAATATTAATAATCACAATTGTTTTATTTCCCATTTGTTGCAACCCTAGCGTATTTTCGTGTGGCAGCGTAATTACCTACGCTGGCGGCGGCATCGCGCGACATCAAAGGCGATTCCCTACTGTAGGAAATAATATTGTAATACTGTGCCTTAACGTTAATTCAAAATCAAATTTAAAAAGTTGCAATAATTGCAACGTGTTAAGTAGGTATGATATTAAATTAATGGTTTTAATGAATTAATTATTTAGAAATTAAAGACT
>CAJQZN010043313.1:80874-114354 GCA_907164685.1 Colias eurytheme
AGTCTTTAATTTCTAAATAATTAATTCATTAAAACCATTAATTTAATATCATACCTACTTAACACGTTGCAATTATTGCAACTTTTTAAATTTGATTTTGAATTAACGTTAAGGCACAGTATTACAATATTATTTCCTACAGTAGGGAATCGCCTTTGATGTCGCGCGATGCCGCCGCCAGCGTAGGTAATTACGCTGCCACACGAAAATACGCTAGGGTTGCAACAAATGGGAAATAAAACAATTGTGATTATTAATATTATGATGAAATCTTTATTCATATGTACATTCAAAATAATTGCGATTATTAAATCTGATGTAATTATTTGTTCATAAATATATAATTACAGATATTGCACTGCTAAATATTATTTACGTGGACACTTTATTTTTGGATGTTCTTAATTGTATATTATAACATTTAACTAAGTAATGCATTCGCATTGGGATGTACAATCTGATTAGAAATTAATGAGTACAACATATACATAGCTTTGATTTTAATTCAACAGATACATTTAATACAATCTTTCTGAAATATTGTTTCCTTCTGGGATTTCAATGTAGATTTCCATCCGTAAACCGAACAGTTTGTGCGCGCCATAATAGAATATGTAAGTACCTATGTATAGTTTGTGCGCGCCATAATAGAATATGTAAGTACCTAGTAGTAAATTATTACACAAAAAATACGACTGCGTCATCCTTTCGCGCTAGGTAAAGCAAACTAAGCGTGTTTGCTTTACGCGGCCCGCGTCGCCCGACCCCCGCCAGTTCCCCTCCGTTTCTCTGCACAAGTACATTCGTCGCACTACTGTAGGAAATAATGGTAATACTGTGGTTAAGGTATGATAGAATTCACCTTTGTATTACTGCTAAAAGAAAGTACCTCCAAAAGTGTTTAAACAAATCGGTTTATTTCAGTCAAACTGCCCTTTGCAAACTCTATTTTTGACGAAGCTGTCTTCCATTTTAGATACTTAATTGTATAATTTTGGCATAATTAAATTAATTATTCAGTTTGAATAAGGACCTACATTTGAGTACGGTCCTATCGTGACCATTAAATAAACTTTCGTTTGGCGTTTCATTAAAAGACGTAAGAAACGTACTTATTAAAAAAAAAAATTTTTTGTTGCTACGGAACCCTAAAAATGTTTATTATTACTGTACTTAAATACTATAACCATTGAATCTAGTGAGATCGATTAGCAAGGTCGACGGGTTTCACATGAATGCTTAACCGGTCGATATAGCCCTATAGGGTTGCTACTTTTGTGTTTTGCTAATAAAATTGCAATTTGCAAAGCGGATAATTTGAAATATCCTTTTATTAATCAAGCAATTAAGGGATTGTTTTGGGCATTTGAAGAGATTTTGACAAAAATACAATGATGATTTTGCACCAAATTTTGTTCACACAGGTGAGGCACAGGTCTCCTATTATAATAGAGGTTTCAAGAGTTTTGCTTCTAAGACAATATGTTCGTTTCAAGAATTACAACAAACAACTTACAATTATTTGCACATTTGCTGATATTTCTAATATCGAATTATCCTTGACTTACTTCGTTTTCAACAAAGCTCAAACTATTAATTTTAACAACCCCTAATCTTTGTAAAAATATCTCTTTCGAATATAGGGTTGACAACACTATCATATAAGATATTATATTTACAGTATATAAGATGTGACCTTCCGTGGAAGATGATCAAGGTAGATACCTGACCCAATTTTTCACTGTAATTTTTGTGCAATGCATGGCGTAATGTCAAAACTGGTTATCAATGTGAATAACTGTATAATAATATAATGGTCATTGAAATTAATTCGTTTCTTTCCTTGTAATTGTCTTTTGAATTAAATATACAGACTCCGTGATGTCTTAAAGCAGTATTAATTATTCCAGTGTGGAAAAGTGACAGAGCTATATGAGTCGTCTAGCGCCATCACTTTCCCACACTAGAAACAATACTGCTTTAAGACAACATAGAAACCCTCAAGGGAGTTTTAACATGTTCGCTCGAAACGATAGGATACTCAACCGCCGTAGTGTAGGCGTGGATCTACGTGTAAGCCTTAGAAAAGATTTGGTCACATGTGCGATGCACAAACATGAATGCGCATTACCTTTATGTAATGATGAACAGAGTGGGGTTTTAGTCGAAAGGAATCTGACATAAGATGGACCTTGATGGACTTGATGGATGATGGACATGGATGGTCGAGGGTATCCTATATTTATGCGAGATTTCCCCACTATATAAAAAAATGCTCAGGGTTTACTAGGGTGTTTTGTTCTTTGATTCAACACAAGTCGAAATGTGGCTAATTAGCCAGAATTTTTTATTTGTGATTATCGTTTTTCGTAGAAAATGGTTAGATATTGTGCTGTTTACGGATGTATTTCATCAGAAAAACGCGATTTTTTTACGCTAGTCACAAATGTGCCAACCTTAAAGCGTTAACACACACATTTGCAGTGTGACTGTCAAAACGATAATTTTGTATGGAGTGTCCGGGGTGTGCTTTATGTGTGCGGCGGTGTCGTTTTTGAAGATCGAATGTTGTTGATAACCTACCGACACCTTTTTACTTATCTATACTAATATTATAAAGCTGAAGAGTTTGTTTTTTTGTTTGTTTGTTTGAACGCGCTAATCTCAGGAACGACTGGACCGATTTGAAAAAATTCTTTCGGTGTTAGATAGCCCATTTATCGAGGAAGGCTATAGGCTATGTATCATCACGCTAAGACCAACAGGAGCGGAGCAATGCGAGTGAAACCGCGGAGCACAGCTAGTAATTTTATGATACATATTATTAAATTGATTTAAATTGTTACGTTCCCTATACGTAGCTTAAAATATTGATATATTGTAACCAAATGCTGTAAATATAACAACAGGTCGTCATTTTCAATAATAACTCATTTAAAATATATGTTTTCAGATGCCTGTCTATACAAGAGAGGTCCACAGCCCGGTTATATATTCCTGTTTGATATGCAAGGGGTCAGACTGGCGCATTTGACGAGGATTAGCTTGTCGTAAGTTCATTTATATTTTGTAGTCATATAATATGGAATCAGTTCAAAATCTATACTAATATTATACTGTTTATTTGTTTGTTTGAACGCGCTAATCTCAGGAACTACTGGTCCGATTTGAAAAATTCTTTCGGTGATAGATAGCCCATTTATCGAGAAAAGCTATAGGTTATATAATATCATCACGCTAAGACCAACAGGAGCGGAGCAATGCGGGTTAAACCGCGAGGCACAACTAGTATAATTTATGACAAGACTCCATACCATGATATCTTATAATATGGAATTAGCAGTATTATTTCCAGCATGGAAAAATGACAGCTTTGATTGTCGCTATACCACAATGGCAATAATACTGCTGTAATCTGTATATTATATCTAGGCCAGGTAATGATCAGCGTCACTCGAACTAGGAAATCGTATTTTGGTTGTATCTTTTTTAAATAGACCAGTCATTTTTTTTGCGAATGTTCATAATATTTTGTTTAAAAATAAAATTGATTTTGTATGTGATCACTTTACTGCGTAAAAGTTAATCTGCATATAAATTTATATCACTGTTATAATTACCCTTGTAAGTTTTCCTATATACTTTGTTACATCCAAATCCAGTCAGCCGTTCAGGTGTGAAAACGTTAAATGGATAAAGATAAGTAACAATATGTTGATGATATTACGATCGGTCTTTTAACAATAGGGTGCAGATTTTTTAATATTTAAGAGCTATTCTGCATTATTTTTATTTTATACAGCTTAAGAGTACCTAAATTTTACCCTGTTTTGAAATATCCTTACGCACCATGCTTTTTTTATATTATGATTATTTTATGTATTAAAATGTTATGTTTTAAAGTATTAAGTATATATGTTTAATAATTATTAGATATGTATAGTATGTATCTATGAATTCATTTATGATATTATTCTAGCTTTCAAAAGGATAGACAAAGGTAAACACCATCAAAAAGTGCTTTTTAAATCCACACTGACACGGAAAAAATTCCCGCCAACTGTCAATGTCAAATCATACATGTAGTAGGTATAGTCTGTGGCACGCATGTGTGATATTCACAGATAAATGTATTTTTGCACTTTATTGTTTAAATGCTACAGATTTTTTTTCATTTTGCTATTGAAAAGTAATTTTTTTCTACCACACTTACATTTTTTACTGTTGTATTTTTTTAATATTGTTTCTATATAAACGTATCTACATATTTTTATGTTCATTATTTCATAAAATTTTTCAGTAATATCGTTAGAATATATAATAATGTCTAAAAATGTAAATAATCACCCAAAACTTACATTAATTTTACGTAACATAAACTCTATTGCCTAACAAAAACAACATTTCCATATTTATATAGGTCTCGACGTCATAACTTAATTATTTTTTAAGCAATGTTATAATATTATCGTAGTATAGATAAAATCCATTTTAAAAATGTATTTATGACATTTTGCAGCAAACCTGTTTTTACGAGTGCGAAAAATCACACTCTTGGTTAAATTAGAAACCGTTTATGAGCTTCATATCAACGAACATAAAATTTTATAGCATAGCGGCATGTCAAAATGTTCCATCATATTATGTAATAACAGTTCTTTTGCGTTCAAGGAATTATGTAATTAAGTATTTTAAGTTAAACACATCAAAGTATGTAGTTTGTTACTTTATGCTTAATTTCTGTATGTTTAGTTGGAAAATTTGTTATAAAATTGTATATATGTATTATGAATGCCGTATTTGATTTTTACCGTACCAACTATATTTAGACAGGATAAAACTAGCATTTCAAATGAGAATGAAATTGAGTAATCGCACAGATAATATAATTATTAATTAGTGTGGTAATATAGCAACACTGTTTTTTTAACAATCATCTAGTGTCATTGTCAATTTAAAATTCGCGCGGAAAATTTGACATAACAGGCAACAGCGTATATCTATATCTATATTCTATACTAATAATAAAAAGCTGAAGAGTTTGTTTGTTTGTTTGTTTGAACGCGCTAATTTCGGGAACTACTGGTCCGATTTAAAAAATTCTTTCGGTGTTAGATAGCCCATTTATCGAGGAAGGTTAAAGGCTATAAATCATCACGCTACGACCAACAGGAGTGGAGCCACGGGGGTGAAACCGCGCGGAGCAGCTAGTTATATATAAATTACAATATATGTTGTCCTACAACTCCCACAATAAAATAATGAATTCATAAAATGTTATAAAATACAAATTTTATCTTTCAGGTCGCTACGTAAATTCTTTCAATACGTGCAAGAAGCGATGCCGGTCCGAATGAAGGAGATACATGTGTTGAACACTGAGCCCGTGGTCGATAAGCTGATGATGCTCATTCGACCTTTCTTGGATAAGAAGTTCTTTGATATGGTAAGAGGAGTGTTAAATTATAATGTAGGTATTGTGTTTGCGTTTAAAAGATTATGAATTACTAGCGGTCCGCCCCGGCTTCGCCCGTGGTACATGTTTACGTTTTCTCTACATAAGAACCATCCTCGTGTTTCAAGGAATGTAATAAAAAAAGAATTATCGAAATCGGTTCAGCCGTTCTCGAGTTATGCGCTTACCAACACATTTTGCGATTCATTTTTATATATAAAGATTTAGCTGATATTAGATAAATACCCATTTAGAAGACGACTAATAAGATCCATTATTAATAAAACAAGGTTCTTAATGTCTATATATGAAAATGAATCCATATTTTCCTTGGTCATGGCATCACGCGTGATCGGGTGGACCGATTTTAATAATTCTTTTTTATAATATTCCTTGAAGTACGAGGATGGTTCTTATGGAGAGAAAACGTAAACATGTACCAGGGGCGAAGCCGGGGCGGACCTCTAGTTAATTATAATAATGTAAGATCCTTAATTATTCTCTAATTATCTGGTTGGTTTATAGAACTGGAAATACAAGCTAAAAATAGCTCTGCAAATCCACATACAATATTATGGGTAAACGAATTTGTTTTTTCGTTATTGAATGTCATAATAGTTAATACATAATATTATATCGAAGCGATAAGAATACAATAAACAAAGATTACATATTTTTAAACAGACAATGCTTTCACAATTGTTACGAAAATTTACCTATATGTTTATTTGTTTGGAAATAAATGTATACATGACCCATTTCTTTTATTAGTGTGATTCATTCTTACCTTATAGGTACAATATATTTATTTATAATATTTATTTATATACCATTCAAGATATCTATACTAATATTATAAAGCTGAAGAATTTGTTTGTTTGTTTGAACGCACTAATCTCAGGAACTACTGGTCCGATTTGAAAAACTCTTTCGGTGTTAGATAGCCTTTTTATCGAGGAAGGCTATAGGCTATACATATATCATTACGCTAAGACCAACAGGAGCGGAGCAATGCGGGCGAAACCGCGCGGAACAGCTAGTTTCAAATATGTATGGAAATGAAGACACAGTTGTGTTTTTCTCAATTCATTCTACAATATTGTTATTATTTGCATACTCATATGACAAGGTTTGCACACGTGTTTTAAAATGTATGTGTTATGAGTGTGAAAATTCACAACATTGGTTTAAGTAAACTTTTAATGGGCTTATTCTCTAATGACCCAGTATGGCTGTGAAGGTAACTTATTTATTTATTTATTTATTTTACTCTTTAATACAACTAAACAGACTTACATACTAGATCATACAAAAATAAAAGCAAGGAGCAGTTTAGTGTATTAGGCGGTATCACTTATTAAGTGTTTAATTAAAAACGTAATATAAGAATTAAGATGAGTACAAGACACAATTTGATAGCTAAAAGAGAATGAAAAGTAAATCAAATGTCTTATACTTTATAAAAATATTTTTATATTAAAAAAAGCTATAAGGCATTCTACCTGATAATGATTCATCAATTGTCGCGGTTTTGACAAGCATTTCACCACCTGCTAAAATTCCACTAAATATTATGAGCTTTCATGTTAATATACCCTTGACACAAAACCACATACCTACACAAAAAAACGAGAAAAATTCAACCCCTTTTTTCACATCCACAGATAAAATTCCACCACAAGAACGAGGATCTAGAAAGTTTCTACGAAACAGTCATCCCCCGTACCTCCCTCCCTCCGGACTACGGGGGCTCCCTCCCGGACACAAGAACACTGCATATGAAGTGCATACAACAACTTAAAGATATGGAAAATTACTTCACAGCTGAAGAACAGCAAAGGGTCAACGCCCTACCTGATAAGAAACGGGAGAAACATATGGAGAAAGCGTTCAAGAATTTGGATATTGATTAGTTTGAAACAAACGGTTGGAATGCGGCGGTTGAAACGCGGCGTTTAGAACGCGGCGTTTGGAACGCGGCGGTCAGAACGTGGCGTTTGAATCGCGGCGTTTCAAACGCGGCGGTTGTTGTATGTGATGATGATATAGATATATATTCCTAATTATATAGTAGTGCTTGTTAGTGTTTGGCGCTGAAAGTGCGTTTTTGGCTAAGTTATGGTAAATAATGTATGGCTATAAGCAGGCGGTAAAACTTAAGAAATTTATTTATTCAAAGGCAAATTTAAACTTTATTGACAGAACAGTTTAGTAATGTTATCATTTTATTTATTAATTTTGTTGTGTTTTGTTATATCAGATGCTCTCTATTGCCATGGACTAATAAATATATTTATTAGTCCATGCTATTGCTCAAAGGTCTTCCATTTGGTACATTTGTGTTTTTGTTTTTTCCCATTTTGTTTCATTAATCAACTAAAATGTAATTTATTTTTTTATTCATTTATACTACTCAACTATAAGAATGAAAATAACTGTCTTTCATGTTTATTGTGAACTCAAAATTCAAACAGTGTTCTAAAATTCAACGCGGGAAAGAAAGATGGCGTCATAATCATATTCAAATTAAGGATTCCAATTTCGAAACAATGTCAATTAATGCTAATGTTGCCATAGCGCTGTGTTAGATGTTAAATATAGGCTAAAATACACGCATAGAGTACATATTATTACGATCTGCACTATAGATTACATAAGTCTGTTTAGAAATTCATTAAATGTGTATTTGTCCGTTCGTTTGCTAGTCAGATACGTCATCCTATATACATATTTTTATACAAAAATTAAATGGCATACATATATAAAATAAAAAGTGGCAGTTATGTACTTATATATGAACAAATTTTATTACAAAAATAATATACAAAGAAAAAATATTTTTAATTCCCGCTAAATAGCCTGATATAGCAGCTAATAGCTATGTACTTATGGTAATTTTAAGTAATATATTTATGTATGACATTTCTTTGGTCTACTTAAGGGTTTCATGCTGTTTTAAAACTTATTTAGTGTTGTCAATTTATATTTTATATTATAGAGTGCGAGTTGAATCCCTTGAGATTGTCAAAAATGTTTCATATTGGTAGCATAGAAGACTGATTATCTTGCCTGATATCAGTGACCTAAATATGAATTATGAAATGAATCTGCCACATACCCAACTAGGGAACATGGGACTTCACTGTGTGGGCCTTCTTCACAATGGGCAGCGTTGGGTGAGTAGAGGCAATCACAATCATTTGTTGGGCCAACGCTCTCAATTGCGAAGAAGGCCCATTATATAACATTCCAATTTTAAGACCGTTTTTAAATGTCCAGATTATAGAAATAGATTCTCTTTCTATCATGGGGATACAAATATGAAATATGGAAGGTCTATATGGGGGTCTATGGGTGTATTGAAGATTTACTGTTTCTGATTATTAAACTAAAAGATATGGGCTCGATAATGACAAAAGAATGTGTATTCTAATGTGGATAGTTTCCATAATACAAGCTTTACTAAATTTGACACGAGATGGCGTGTGAAGTATTGAAAATGTAATTATTTACAATTTTAAACATTCCATTAAAATTATTGTTATATCGAAAAATTGATGTGTATTGTAGTATTTTAATCTCAATTTTGAAACATATGTACTTAGAATAAGAAAGAAATAAAACGATATGAAAAATATTATAAATTGACTTGGGACTTCTTACGGTTAAGTGCGGTCAATCTCAAAATAATATATTTTGTGATTCTTTTGTTAGTGATTTTAGACAAGTTAAAACAATGTGAATTGTATATTATTGGATATTTGTTTTGTTTTTTTTGGCCAGTATTTGTCGAGGAATGACATAGATATAATATTCAGAAATCGCTATAGGTACTGTACTTAGTAGAGGAGATTTAAAAAAAGTTTGTTGTTTCTCTCGAGATACTGTGTTTGTCAAAAAAAGAAAATGTTTATTTCCTTGTTTTGTGTTGTATTTATATATATATAAATATTATTTGTTAGATCATCTCTATAAATTGTATGCAAATTCTGCATTTAAAGAGAGAAAAAATAAACATACATTGTGATAAAATTCGATATGTACATGTTACCTGATAAGCTTAAATTTGTAGTACTTAATGAAATAAAATTATAAATAAAAAAGTGTAGATAAGTTATCAGCGTTTGCAGTTGCACGAAATGTGGCTATTTAGCCACAACTTGCATTGGCTGTCTCTTTTTCGCTCACGATAGTTGAATCATGCCATCTCACTTTGACGTCTAATCGTGTGTGCCGTTTTTCAAGTTCGAATGTTGTGTTGGTAACCTATCTACATTTTTTTTAACTTATAAAGTCATTGTATAGCTCACGGCACGTAAGTTAAGCGCTTATTTGAAGTGGATGGGATCTATTTGAACGAAATAAAGGCGAACTTGCCGTAAATCATTGAAGGTCACCGCTAGACTTACGTGCCGCGACTTATACTTAATAGATATAATAAAACGGTGAAGGTATTTCTTTATCAAATTTGTACAACATAGGAAGAGGTTCAGGGAACCAGTTTGTGATTTATCGTAGTCAAAATAAATTATTTTTATTTGCCGTTAAAATGTGTTTTATTGTTCCATTTATTTTTTAATTGATGTGATATTAATTATTTAGTTACAAACATATTACTTAATTAGAGAAAAGGAAAAACTGATTGATAGTAATTAATGATAAGCTGTTAAAATTAGGCAGTCAAATTCAAATCCATTTATTTATCTCTTGAATACAGTAACAGTTTTATTTTATAGTCCTTTTC
This sequence comes from Colias eurytheme, assembly GCA_907164685.1. Classification (NCBI taxonomy): domain Eukaryota; kingdom Metazoa; phylum Arthropoda; class Insecta; order Lepidoptera; family Pieridae; genus Colias; species Colias eurytheme. Next base: position 91,074 of record CAJQZN010043313.1, read on the forward strand.
ACCTATGATGATTCCTGTGACACTTCATCGTGTTCCGAATCACGTATTTTATGTTTAAAACGCCAAAATAAATTTAGTGCATAATATTTTTATTTTATAGCGGAATTATTGCCAAAAATATAAAAATAAAACATCTTAGACTTATAAATCGAAAACAGTATTGTTTAGTTTAATATAATGAAAAATAAAATAAAATAACACAAAAATATAGGTAATACCTACGCAATTTGTGTACATGAAATGGATCGTTGAAAAATCATAGAGTTGGAAAATCATATAATCGGCGCCCATCTTGTGATCGTTTGTCAATCGAGTCAATCGTCTGTACGAGTGCATACAAGTTGCATTTTTATAATGATACTTTACGTGGTATTCTGTTATTGTTACTAATTGTTATTGTTGACTTTTTGTTGCTGTTGTTTGCTAAGTTTCCTTATTTAATTGTTGGCGAAATGCCGAAAAAACTAATTTTGGTACTTTATTCAAATCGATTTCATTTCCATATAAAATATTATCGATTATCGAAAACAATTGATATGATTTCAGTAAAGACATCTCTACACGTGTCAAAAATCCATGTGTCACAGAAATCATCTTAGAGCGAGCGCGCACGAGTGCGCACACTGTCTTAGGTGGAAAGGACTATCAATTTTACGCATATGAAGGTTTGCTACACAACAATACTCATTAATTAAAATGGGAAAGAAATTAATATAAAAAAGATCTTCCAGTCGTAAGTTCTGACGTAAGAAAAAAAACAAACATGTTGTCGATTTTAGAATCTCCTTTTTTTGAAGTCAGTTTAAAATACGGCTTTCATGTTTAGTTAAAAACTTAACTAGAAAGCAATATATTAGCCGTTTCGTATCGGACTAAACGGCAACTCCTTAACGATAGAAAAGAGCACTAACGAGATAAACAATTACAATATGTTTATAAACATAAATATACTATATTCTTTCTGATTTAATTTTCAAAAAGTAGGAATTGGGTAATTAGAATCAGATGACATGACTCCGTCAAAAGTACTCGTATCCAAACTCGATTTAACTCCATAAAAACATGTCGATAAAATAACCGTCACTGAACACCTGCCGCAAACCTTGTATGAAATTTAAAAGGAAGTTTATTGTTATCAATTATAAAATTATGAATGAAAAGTGTGGTTAATAAAGTGCGTGGTATAATATTTGATACGAACAAAGTGTTTATATTATTCGTGAAGTGAATTCTGGCTTAAAAACAGGACACAACTGTTTAAATGGGTAAGTGTAGTGAGCCGTAACATAAAAAATAAATTTAGCATAATATAAGAATGAAATCAGTTTATTTGTAACGTTTTACTTGATAAATATAAAGTATACATGAGATTAGTGTGCGAATTTCATGCATCAAGATAATTTAATTAATGTGAATCGATTGCACTTGTAAGCTTTCGCTTCAAAAGCTTTTGGTATTCAATTTCCTTATTACGTACTTACGATCAACACAATTTTATACTACTGTGCTATCTTTGTTAGTTCACATAAATTTTACATTTATTAGATTGTTTACTTTTCCTGTAATGTTTATATGTAATTTATTTTGAAAGCATTACAAATACATATTTGATTTTGATGTAAGTAATATTCATTGTTCGTGTATTTATAGCAATTGAAACATGCAAATATCTATCTCTTTCAATTAAATGTTAGTTAGAGATTGACCTAAGTTATTCTATATTAAATTTCAATTATATTTATTTCAGTTAATAATGAACCCAGTCGACAACAACCAGTTTGAAGTTAGATCAGCAAAACGAAAGATCAAAACCGGACCCAATGTATATCTGAACCCTGCCTTGGACTTGCTAGCGAATGAGGACCCTATGTGTAACACAGCCATGGAAGTAACACCTAATAAAAGACGCAAAAGAACAATGAGCTGTGATATAGCTGCATTTGAGAACACCGCTTTAGACCTGGGAATCAGCAAGGCAGCCGTGAACGAGTTTCTAGTTAGAGAACTCCAGAACGTCAATAAGAATATAAGAGCTTATGAAACACCTATAAAGACTAGTGCAGAAAGCAGTGCTGAAATAGACGAGCCTATTTATGCAAATTTAGTAAATACACTGCCTGTACCGCCAAGAAATTACTCTTCTGAAGTTATTGATCAAAATACAATGCCTGATATGGATCACTGTAGCCTCAATGACAGTGTAGCGGAAGTCGATTCTGGAATATCCATCTTAGAACAAAAATCCAACAACGAACTTGAAAACAATGATCTCTCTGTTATAAATAACACAACAAACATACAAACAAATATCACAAATCAATTATTTGTTAACAATTCAGCTAATCTCAATCTGAGCTTCATCGACAGACTCGCTCTAGATTCTCCACAAACATCCAACAAGTCATTATATTTTGATGATGATTTAAATGAGAGCAATATAATGGAAATAAAAACTATAACAATAATAACTAAGAAGAAAATTGTGCCAAAGAAGAATACAAATCCGTTCCTAGATCCGAATTTAGATGTAAATGTAGAAACAACTGGAGAAAATCCATTTTTAAATGAAAATGCTAATACACATGAGATGGAATATAATGAAGAGGCATTAACAAGGCCAATAGAAATGCCTGCACCACAGAATTTGATGCCCAGAAGATTATTTGTTAATGATACAAATAGTACAATATCTACTGTAAACGAGTCATCATTAAACACAGATTGTCCAGAATATGAGAATGTAGAATACAGACCAGAAAGTCCTATTTACGAAAATATTGATGATATACAATATATGGAAGATCCACATTACAACAAGCAAAGCAAAATCCTTGGTCACGACGTTTCGAAATTTAACGCGTTAGATATCATGAACTTAAACAAGATGCTCCAATCAAACACATCAAACGAATCAACAGACAGTAAAAAGGATTTGAAACACCACATTCTAAAAGCTAGTAATAAACTATCAAAGAAAGTGTTCAAAACATTGAAAAAGACATTCAAAGGTGACAAAATTGAACACAACACGACTCTAAATCCATATGAAGTCCCTAGAAAACCGCCGAAAGAAAAAATTGAGAAAAAAGACTCCGGTATCGAAAATCCAGCTTTGAAACTTGATAATTCTGATGACATAGAAATAGAAGAACTGATTGAGAATGAAGATGAACAGTATGAAACTATAAAGACGATAAGAAATACTAGATTAAATGGTAATGTAACACCTTTAAAAGAAAGATCAAATGACAATGATTTATCTCATAACAAAACATATACACCAGGAAAGAAAGTCAGATTTGATTCAACATTGAATAGGGAGAAAATAATAACTGGAGATAGTTTTGACTGTGATATACAAAGTCCAGGGTTTGATTCCAAAATTGATAAATACCATGATGAGTTGGAAAACTGCATAAATGAAAGGAAGTTTATTCAGCAAAATATGTAATTTTCTATAATAATAGATTTAGATTTTCTGTACAAACTAGAATAGGTTTTTTATACTATGTTCACTATTGTGAATTATTTTTATTTATTTTATAGATATAAGAAAAATCCACCAAATACATATTTGATAAACTTCTATATACTTACCAAAATATTTATAAAAGTAGTTACTATGTCTTAATTTTCTAAACCAAAAAGATAAAAACATTAATTACCAAACCATTACTTAAGTTTTTTACTATTAATGTACTTAATTTTATACATATTTTTAAAATTAGGATAAAATTCGTTTTCGAATTTATTTTTTAATAATTTTTTACTTGAATACATCATAATAATTAATCTAAGTCAATGTTTGAAATATTTCTTGCCGAATATTATACTGTTATTGAAGTTTAGTTTTTAAGTATTTATGAAAATAAATTAATATAAGGCAATGTGGTTTGTGTTATTTTTTCTTGCTTATTGAATACAGTGTTAAATGAACTGCATATTTTTTTTTCTGTTTTATAATATGTTTCTTGTTTACCATAAAATAGTGAGTATTGGTATGTGGTTGGTAGCTTCGTGTATCTTATAGCTAGACTAGATAACTAGGTTTATCTGAAGCATATGTGTATGTTCTATATTATCAATTATGGTTCTCTCTGGTAGAGTTACAAATCTAAATCTTAATATAATAAATCTCGTGTCACAATGTTTGTCCTCAATGGACTCCTAAACCACACCGATTATAATAAAATTCGCACACCATGTGCAGTTCGATCCAACTTGAGAGATAGGATAGTTTAAACATGTAGGTACCGCGGGCGAAGCCGGGGCGGACCGCTAGTAAGCTCATAAATCATAATATTGGTATAGAATTATTTGTTTCCAGTGGCCAATGAAAAAAAATTTCTTTAGTTATCTCCTAAGTTTCAATATACAAGCGTGATGATGCAGGATGGATTCAAAACTACCATTATAAATGTACCTATATGTGTCTATGTTCAAAACATAAGTAAGCAGGGAGTAACTTTTGCAAAAAATATCTATGATTTTTGTATTTAGGAAATTATATGTTACATTATAGAATGATGTTATGCTTCGCGAATGCACGCGGTATTTACCCTTGACGGCAATTGCATCCTTTTATTGGATAATCGTCGCATATGATGCGGCAGCTAATGGATAAATTGAGATGTTTGTTTTAAAAATAGTCGACAGTCAACAGCAAATGTGTTAGCAGTTGGACTATAATATAAGGCCGCCTTTTGTGCCAATTATGTTTTTGTAATAGGTACTACTTCTTGTTGCATACTAGGTATTGTTTTCTCATATTTTGTGCAATAAAGAATTATAAATAAATAAATAATAATATGTTAGATTATAATATTCAAATCTGTCTGTGCCTTAGGTACGCTTTATCAGATAAAATAGCACCGAGTTTTATGAAATTTGGAATGAAAATAGTTTATAAGTAACTACTTATTTTATATCATTTTTAATCTAAGCAGGGTCTTTGTTTTTTTTAATGTTAGAGCGTTAGAGCGAGACGCGGGAAACCGAGTTGGTAGCTCACCTGATGGTTACTACTAATCTTATATATAAAAATGAATCGCAAAATGTGTTGGTAAGCGCATAACTCGAGAACGGCTGAACCGATTTCGATAATTCTTTTTTTATTATATTCCTTGAAGTACGAGGATGGTTTTTATGTAGAGAAATCGTAAACATGTACCACGGGCGAAGCCGGGGCGGACCGCTAGTACTTAATATTTGCAGAGGTAGAGCCTGCACTATTTCGCCGATTTTCCGTAGGGGTTTGGTTCTTCTCTTCGCGTTATGTGTGACTTGTGAGATGGCTCAATAAGAGAGATTGCCGTAGTCTGCTCAGATTAGTTTCGATTTTGATTAAATGTTTTTATTACAATCAACAGATTACAGAACCCTATTCGTAGTCCTATACGCACTCAACTACTTTTTATTTGTTTTGCAATGGCATCGCCAAATGATCTTCAATAAAATATCAATTTAGGCAATAAAAACAATAACAGTTCCCGGTAGTCAGTCGTAAAATTTATTGATATATATCGATCTGATTGACCGAGGTATGCCCGCAATTATATGTTTTGACTAGCTCTGCCCCGCGGTTTTACCCATATTGCTTATCGTTATCGTGATGAATAATGATAATCCATACTAATATTATAAATGCGAAAGTAACTCTGTCTGTCTGTCTGTTACTCAATCACGCCTAAACTACTGAACCAATTTTCATGAAATTTGGTATGGAGATATTTTGATACCCGAGAAAGGACATAGGCTACTTTTTATCCCTAGGTTTTTCTTTGACTGCGCGGGCGAAGCCGCGGGCGGACACCTAGTATACCATATAGCCTATAGCCTCCCTTGATAAATAGGCTATCTAACACTGAGAATTTTTTAATCGGAACAGTAGATCCAGTGATTAGCGCGTTCAAGCAAACGGATAAACTCTTCAGCATTGTGGGCCCTCTTCACAATGGGCAGCGTTGGGCGAGTAGAGGCAATCGCGAAAGTTTCGAGGACCTTTTATTCGTAATCGTCGTAATGGCAGTAAACATCGACGATGTTTGTTGGGCCAACGCTCTTGATTGTGAAGAAGGCCATTAACATATTAGTTTAGACTTTAGATATCTATAGAAGCTTCATCGATCACCTCCTTGATACAGTTGTTAACGCGTGAACGTAGAATGGGGAACTCCAGATCCAGGTGGGTACTATAAAAGTCGTCTTGCAGGACACAGAAGGCTGATCACCACACTGATCACCTACGTATCCGTATGGAATCGATCAGTGAAACAGATACATAATGCATCTGCCCCATACTCCAATACAAGGGGACACGGGAATTCACTTAGTGTCTTAAAAATCTTAGTAGGTAGGTAAACCACCAGCCAACCCTTTGCTACTTGGCTTTGCGTCAAACAGTAGGTAGATATCATTTTTCACATTACGACAATTAACTTTTCTATTTATTGAATAGTTTTTAAATTATTGCATTCATTACACAGATTACTAACTTTCTACAAAAAATTCACATAAGTATCTTAACTAATTAAGATTTTTTTTAATCTTAAGAGAATATTAGCTGTTGTAAGGATATATATAAGTTATGCGGCGATTACACCTAACGAGTACAGTGGCGAGTCAGTGTCCTCGGCCGAGTGCTCGGTTGGTATAAACACTTCAACGAGTGCTCGGCCGATTACTCGGCCGAGAAGAGTGGCGAGACAGTCACTAGAAACCCAATTTGTTTACTCGGCCGAGTACCCACTCGCTATCCCGCTCGGCAGGTATAAACACGCACTCGTCGCGTCACTCGGCCACTCGCCACTCGTTCGTTTCGTCATTGTATTTTTTCAAAGAATTATTATTTTTATTTATTATTTCTAATATATAAAAATGAATCGCAAAATGTGTTGGTAAGCGCATAACTCGAGAACGGCTGAACCGATTTCGATAATTCTTTTTTTATTATATTCCTTGAAGTACGAGGATGGTTTTTATGTAGAGAAAACGTAAATATGTACCACGGGCGAAGCCGGGGCGGACCGCTAGTTTCTAATAAATCCCACAATTCGTTAATAATATCTGGTAACAGCCTGTTTAAAACCCGTTTAAATTCTTTTTTTTTTCGATCCATTGCAGACGTCCGCGTCGTGATCAAAACTGAACTGACTCGCCACTAGTGAAATACGTGTAAACACCCACTCGGTTCGGCAACTGTCTCGGCCGAGAGCGTATTTACTGACTCGCCAGTCGCCACTGTACTCGTTAGGTGTAATCGGCGCATAAGGATAATAAGAATATTATAGTAACTGACTGAAACTGAAAACTTTATTCGCATTACAATATAATAAATAAACAAGATTAATTATTGTGTTGTAGTATAATTTCAAATAAATATAAAATAGATAATATAAAAAATGGGGACAACAGCCTAGTTTTTTTGGCATAGCAAATGTTTTAAAAACTATCTAGGCTACGTCGTGCCCTAGGCTGTCTGGTATCGACTAGATCTGACTTACATTTTAAAGTCAAACTTCGAAGACGTTTTCAATTTGCAATTTGCTAAGCCATTGTCTATGATATATATTTTTTTCATTTAACCAATTAAATATCCACTTTGTATGTTACATAATATAATAATATGCTGTGAGGACAGACTGTATACTTATTATATTTATACTAGATTTCCGCTCACGGCTTCGCCCGCGTTTTCAAAGAAAAGCTTTCCTGTGGTATTTCCGGGATAAAAAGTAGTATATATCTTATTCTCGGTCTTCAGCTACTACATACCTACGATATTTTTATCAAAAAGCGAATGAAAATATTTAGTATTTTCTAAATCTAAAACAGTCACGAAATTGAGAAGGTAGGAAGGACCTATGTATTTGTGATTTTATACGAATTATTATCGTAAAATACAGTTGTAATGAGAATTTATATGATATTTTAGAGGTAACTTCAGGATTTTTTTTATCGAGCAAAATTTTTCCAATCGTGTTTTGGAAACAGTCATCCCATCACACATACGTTCTGTAATACATATTATAAATTTCAGTGCGAAAAAACTTCAATATTTTCAATTATAGCTCATAGAAAACAGTCCATTTTTCCGTTTTCACCTACTAAGGGCCCTTAACAAACATCCATCCATCCTTACAAACTTTCGCATTTATAATATTAGTAGGATATCAGAGAAGGACTTCGTTTTCGAGGTCGGTTAAAATCGCAAATAATTCTGCACCACATCTGGTAATATATTGTCCTTTGTAGGGTAAGTGAACTCGTAATCTTTTATTTACACTGATGGAAAGGACATTGACTTGCTTAGAGGGCTACTTAAAGTTGAGTGTGTTTTGAGTTGAGTGTTTGTATGTACTGCCTAGTGATCCTGACTTCGTTCACGTAAAACTGTAATGGTTTTTAAAGAAAATTTTACCAGCTATTCTTTTGTTTCAAAAGGTCGGTTTTTTTATTGAGAATTGATTTGATTGAGGCTTAAGCTTTCTCAAATAAAGTTAACCACACATTAATTATTTAAGCATGATTTAAAACTGGCCGATAGAGTTCAAAAAATATACAAATTAAATTTCTTTAATGATACAATTTATACAACTTTCCGACAACAGCCCAAATCTCTAATTTATGTCCTTAAGCATGTCACTACCAGGGTGGAAAATACCGTATCACGGGTAACATGTAGAGATCCTTCACGCCAACATTGACACTCATTACTTTTCAATGGGGTCCTAAACATGGTTGGAAAGTGGAAAAGATGGATTGAAAAGTAATCGGGAATCCTTTTTTTCTGGTTTTCATTAAATAATACCACCTCACTCGGTCACTCCCTCTACTGAAGACAGCGATTTGAAAGCAAGAGCGTGAATATTTAAAGGACCGGTCGATATTTGTTTAAAGTAGTTTTCTTTCATGGTGTTCGGTTCTGTAAGCGAAACTATTACTCGCATGATTTAAGAATGTAATGTACTTAACTACTTACTAAAGCTTTTTATGCATTATCAAATCGGTACTTTGTGTTTATAATCATTCTCTCTCATAGAGTTGGTATGAGAGTACCTATATTTTTAACTAGCTTACCGCTCGCGGCTTCGCCCGCTTTGACTTAGACCTAATAAATTACATACTAAAACCTTCCTCTTGAATCACTCTATCTATTAAAAAAAACCGCATCAAAATCCGTTGCGTAGTTTAAAGATTTAAGCATACAAAGGGACATAGGGAAATAGGGACAGAGAAAGCGACTTTGTTTTATACTAACTATGAAGTGATTCTTTTACTCAAAAACGGTTGATTTGTAAAGGATAAATTTTGAAACTGAGATAGTTTATGCCTATTACCTAACTATGTTACTAGTTACTACTTACATCTACTATCGGCTATACGTCTAGTATTTATTTTTAGGTTATGGTGTTTACTTCATACAACTACTCTAGCCGAAATAACCTTGTCTACCAATATCCACTAATAATATATTAACACCTATTATTGTAGCACGATCAATGCTATTAATATTACTTCTAAGGATTCAAATACACACTAACACCAATGGTACGATCACTTATTGTATTGTTCATTATATAATCATTTATGAAATTACTAGATTTCCGCCCTTGGCTTCGCCCGCGTTTTCAAGGGAAAACCCGCATAGTTACGGTTCCCGTGGGATTTCCGGGATAAAACCTATCCTATGTGTTAATCAAAGTTACCCTCTATATGTGTGCTAAATTTCATTGTAATTGGTTCAGTAGTATTTGCGTGAAAGAGTAACAAACACACACATCCTCACAAACTTTCGAATTTATATTAGTAGGATTTGTGGAAAAGTTATTATTTCGCATTGTTATAGACTATGAATATACTATATATATATATATATATAGTATATTTATATATAGTATATTCGGCAGAAAGTTCTAAATATTCTTAATTGTATAATATTTATTATTTTGAAAGTTTTTTAAGTGCAGTTTTCTTCAGAAGACTATATCGTTTTTTGGGTTTTCGAGTGGATTGGATTCTGATTGGGTAGAATAGGATATTTTTATCCCGGTTCGATATTGACAAAGCGGGCGAAAACACAAAATAGATACACATATACACACATACATACATACATATACACAAAATAGATATACATACATGCATTGCATGCTGTAAAAAGCTTACTCGTTACTAGCTAGTTAGCTACTTATGTTCTGGTCTGAAAACTTAAAAAATGTTCAAGATTTTTTTTTAAGGGACAGTCGGTTTTTGGGGCTTCGGTTATATCGTTATGCGTTAAGCTGAAGCTTTTGCTGAAGCTGAAAATCGTAATGTTATAAACAAAAATCAGGTAATTTTTATCGCTTTATGTATGTTGCATTATAAAACACGGGATGACATAATATGTATACCAGGTGAGATACCTATTGACTAGATAGATGAGCCCGATGACGTAACAAACGTCTTAGGTAGAGCCCATTTACATAAAAAGGTTCGATCCATTCCATCGTCATACATAATCTCCTGAATGATTACAAGACCTATGCCTGCAATTGATAAAAAAAAAAACATAAAACGTCACTTTTCCCGCGCTCCACGTAACACCCGCGCTCGTCGTTTATACGCATGTCTCTCTCCAGTATTGAATGGACGCCGTCGCGTTAAGCGCGATTTTGTTATACGCTCGTCCTTTCAGACATATTGATTTCCATACCCTATTTAATATAAAGTCAATCTCGGAGCGTATTAGTGTTTTTTTATTAAAATAATACAGTGCCTTTACAAGTGTTTTTATTGCCTGACATCGATTGCCGGTAAGTAGGTCACCTGTGATTGATTATTATCCTATATGTTGCTTCGTCAGAACGCAATATCATTAGGTGTTTATTTTTCTTTATTTGCGGGGGTTAATCTTTTAGCCGAGTAATGAATGGTGAACGAAATTAACGTGAATAAGCGAAAAGGCGTACCATGGAGGTTGAATGGTCGGATCTGTTGTTGTTTACAAAAAAATCTATAAATTTGTAGGTGAATCAGAGCGAGTTTACGTAAAACGTAAATTATACGTTTTATTTACCGAAAAACAAAAAACATTATGAACATTACCGATACGTAAACCTAAAAAATAAAGAACAAAAAGGTTTTTTGTCGACTCTATAATAGAGTCGACTCCTAATAGATTTTAAATTTAATAATAACGTACTGATGTTCAGATGTTTTGAAGTTTAGTAAAACTACCATTAAAAAATAATAAATATAGTTTAGTAAAACCACCATTAAAAATCTAAATAAAATCATACAAAATATGTCAATTGTTTTTCATATTAATTATTTATTTACGATGATAACAATGTCAAAGCTGATGACATTTTAATGGATAATGATTGGGCACAGATAAAATCAACCAGGCGTTCAAAACAAGTTTGTTTTAGTTTATTTAATGTTAAAATATATGTTATTATTTGTATGACCCAAGAAGCTTATAGTATGACCTTAAATAGAGAAATTTAAATAAAAATAGAGTAAGAGTCTATGAAAAAATAATTCTTATTGTCGATGTGGGGACATAATATCATTACATAGATTTTAACATTGTTTTACTTGTCATATCTGGTATAGTCATTATATAATAAACAAGCGATGCCCTGCGGTTTTACCCGCATTGCTCCCGTCTTATTAGTCTTAGCGTGATGCTATTATAGAGCCAGCCTTTCACAATAAATGAGCTAATGATCTACTTACTTACTTCAACGGCGCAACGACCCAAAGAGGATCTTGGCCTCCGACACCAAAAGTTTCCAGGTTTCGCGCCTTAGCGCCCTGGTGTTGAGGTCTTCTACTTGAAGGATGTCCAGATCTTTTTGGACTTCGTCTCTCCAACGGTGACGAGGTCGGCCGACGGGGCGCCTACCGATCGGCTTGCACATGTACACCCTCTTCGCAGCGCGATCGTTTGGCATCCTTTCTAGGTGACCGATCCATCGAAGGCAGCTGCTAATGATCTAACACTGAAATAATTTTTCACATGATCGGACCCGTGGTTCCTGAGATTAGCGCGTTCAAGTAAACAAACTCTTCAGCTTTATAATATTCGTATAGATGTCGATTTTATTTAATGTGTAATTGAATAATAAATAGTTTTATATAAATCTAATATTCTTTACTTACTTAACATGTTGTGGAAAAATGTATTAAGCATGCTTTTAAAAGTCGTTTAATTAAAAGGCTTCTTACATTGTGTTAATACTGTTTACATTTATCTGTCCTTTGGTGATTTATGTATCTAATTGATGCGAAGTAACGCGAACGTTGTTATGTAAAATTATTCCTATTTACATTACGATAAGTTTTTTCATGTTTCCTTTCTATTGTGCAGTGAATTAATTCTGGCCATATGTATAAAGACATAGCTGTGCTCCGCGGTTTCACCCGCTCCGCTCGTGTTGGTCTTAGCGTGATGATATACATATAGGTAGCCTTCCTCGATGAATGGACCGACCGAAGAATTTTTCAAATCTGACCAGTAGTTCCTGAGATTAGCGCGTTCAAACAAACAAACAAACTCTTCAGCTTTATAATATTATAGTAGGTATAGATTGCGCGGGAATTTATTGATATGATTTTTTTTTGGTTTTATTATTATTTATTACGTTATTTGTCTGAACTGGAAAGTGGAAATATACTGGAAATATATGAATTTGTCATTTGTTTTTCTTAAACACATGCTTTAATTATAATCTATATGTTCTGTTTACTGTGTTATCTACGCAAATACCTACGTTATACTAATCACTACATAGTATAAAAAACGTAAAAAGTATAAAACAAAGTCGCTTTCTCTGTCCCTATATCGGTGTTGTATAGCCCATTTATCGAGGAAGGCTATAAGGCTATATTTCATCTCGCTAAGAACAACAGGAGCGGAGCAATGCGGGTGAAACCGCGAAGCGCAGCTAGTATTAAATAAAAAGCGAATATGGCCGTCACGCGCCAAAATCTAAAAATGTTTTATTGATATATAATTTCGGAACCGGCGCCGGCGCAACTCATACCATACTTCCGCTCTTGATAGTGCTGTCAAGGTCTTCGAGGAATATTTTTTTATTCTTTGTTAGTCCAAGTTTATATATAAAGCTATTTTCAAAGCAACATATTATCATGATACTGATAGAAATAATAGTGGTGTCCCACAACACATTAAAGTTCTCTAAAGGGCGTTCTCTGCGTGTTAGACGGGGACCTGTGTCTCCTAGCCTTCCAAAGTACCGGGTATCTTCCTTCTGGTGACACCCATGAGAGATAACTATATTATAATAAGAGAAAGCTCAAAACAAACAACCAAATTAATAGTCCTGAATTTCAGTATTAATATAAGCAAATTTCCCTAGATCCTAGCCAACTGCATAGGTCCTTATTGTACACAATGAACTGTTTTCGCAATTTCATACCACCCCCTAGGGTCTAGAGGCTAGAGCAAGGATACGTTAGATCATGGATTCACGAAACTTTTGGGCCCAAAACCCTTATAAAAGGAAAAACAAAAATTGATTATATTTTTCTAGTTATTTTGCTCATCCCATTTTTTTTACATTTACGTAAAAAGACATTTTTTTTAAAACCAACGCATTATTGGTATTTTTTCTTTTTTACTCTAATCAAAAACAAGAAAAATTCTATACCTACTTAATAATTATTAATTACTTAATAATTATTATTAATACTTAGAAAATCCACAAAAAATATGAAAATTCAAGAAATGAAGTCAGACTTCGGAAGTATTGTTTATCAAACACAGATGGACAAATTAGCATTTTGTTTACATTGGTAAAAGTTGTCATCGTTGGCCTTCCATTGAATCCAGCTTGCACGTGTTTATTTTCTTCCTTTGATTCGTATTCTACATATGATATAAAATGTAAATCTTGCACTGCTTGTATATTTCTGTACGGTAGCTACATATGTGCAATTGGAATTTTAAAATAAACTTTTGTACATCTTTTTGTTGACATGGTTATATTCCTGCTAATTTTACTAGCAAATGTGGTGCTTTCGTGAAGTTTTTCACCTAAATTGTAGAACTTTCTATTCTTTTCTTAACGTAGATAAATGCTATTTTCTTGATTGATAACACATATGTGTTCATTCTTTATAAATATATAAAGAATGCTATGTAAAATTCCAAACAAAGAAGTAATTGTTTTTTTATTTCTTAGTAAAGTACATATAATTTGCTATTATATTATCTGTAGTATAGCTTCTATGAAATAGCTATTGTGGGATATTTGATAATTGTAAAAAAATCTAATTTAACCCAAGCAACGTCGCGTGATTTGGTTTGCTCGTAATTTGTGCGTGTTGACCTTTTAATAAAGACAAATTGATGAAGACGACTATCATCGGACAAAAAACAACTGTATTCATAGAGCATTTAGGTCTATATCCCATAAACCGCTGAAGCAGTTTAAATGACACGGTCTGTTTCTTAAAATTGAGCATTATTTGACCAGATAAAAAAGGTCACATACCGAATAATAGACCCTGAGAAATGCGTGGAAAATAACATCCCACCAAAACATTTCCATGTAAAATCTTGCACTTGCAAAAAGTTAAGAGATCTAATGTAGAGCCAAGCGTCTAACTCTACACGTCTTAACTCTACAAGCCCTAACTTTACAAACTCCATTCATTAGGTACTTAAATTACGTGTTTAGGCCGTTTTGCGAACTTCAGATGGTGTAATCTTCTTATATATAAAAATGAATCGCAAAATGTGTTGGTAAGCGCATAACTCGAGAACGGCTGAACCGATTTCGATAATTCTTTTTTTATTATATTCCTTGAAGTACGAGAATGGTTCTTATGTAGAGAAAACGTAAACATGTACCACGGGCGAAGCCGGGGCGGACCGCTAGTTTTAAAATATTTATCTACTATATAAAAATAAGTCAGGTTTTCCTTCCTGACGCTATAACACCAGAACGCACGAACCGATTTCCACGGATTTGCATTCGTTGGAAAGGTCTCTGGCTCCGTGAGGTTTGTAGCAAAGAAAATTCAGGAAAAATTTTAACAGAAAAGCGGGAAAACCGGGAAAAGCATTTTTCAACACATTTTTTCACATACAGCTCCTTATGTAACATTTCAATTGGTATTTAAACATAAGGTTCGCTAGTTTGTTTATACAATAGTTCTTGAAGTAACGAAACGTATTATAAGTCACATATTTTTACTAACCTATGTTCTTGTAAGCGAAAAAAACTTATATAACACGTTTCTGATAAAAATCTACAAATTTATCAGGGAAAAAGTTTCCATGTAAGCAGGATAAAATATTATCTTCAGTTTACTACTTAGGTTTTGATCTAGCTCAATTTAGAACATCGATAGTACATTTCTAGGCACGTGCTTCGAATGCCCAGAGAAAATGAGGTTTTTATTTACTTAAGTTACTTATATTCAAGTCAGGTTTAAGCCATGTGCTAAGAACTTGCAAAGTTGTAAAGACCAAAAGTCGAAACAGTAGTTTTTGTCAGCTTCTTAGCGGAAGGCCATCAAAAACTGTTCAGAACTACTTGTAGAAAGCTCTAGAAGAAGTTATTATAGTAGATAGTAGAGAAAATACAGTTAACACTATTTTTCTTGTCAGAAAGTGTGTACCTACTTTATGTTTTTACTTAAAATACATTTCGTTTTATGGCTCATGCTTTTGCATGCTTGCTTGAGTATTGTTGGGTACCTAGGGTATGTTAGTACTTGGGCATTAATAAATTGCTCTTTAAGACTGTCTATTTTATCTTCCAATAATAATTGAAATAAAGTTATGTCATTCATCACAAAATTGCTTAGGAACTAAATTGAACTCATTTTTTGTTTTTATTATTTTACATTATGTGTACTCACTTCCATAATACTCGGGTACCATCATAAGGAAGGTACCCGGTCTTTTGGAAGGCTTACGTGGGGACTGGGGACACAGATCCAACACGCAGAGGCCCTTTAGAGAACTTTACTGTGTTGTGGGACATCATTATTATTATTTTTATAGCTCTTGAAATTTTTCTCCATAAATCCGGATTACGCAAATTGTAGGAATTCAGTAAAAAGTTTTCGGAAAATCCAAATGTAAATAAAGTCATACATTATCCAAACACAATTTTATCTTTTTCTGTATTCTCAGATTTCATTAGAATTTCTACAATTCTATATTCTTCATTGTTGATAAGATTAATTCGTGGAATTACTACGAAGACACAGTATTTGACTGTAACTATGTAGATACTATCTTATTCGCTACATTAGTAAAGTATAGTATGAATTACTAGCTTTCCGCCCGCAGCTTCGCCCGCTTTGTCTAAAACATAATAAATTATATACTAAAACCTTCCTCTTGAATCACTCTATCTATTTAAAAAAACCTCATCAAAATCCGTTGCGTAGTTTTAAATATTTAAGCATACATAACACATAGAGACAGAGAAAGCGACTTTGTTTTATACTATGTAGTGATATGATTGTACACAATTATTTATGATCGATTTTTTATAATAATTACATTATTTAATCCGTAACTTGTCCCTTTGGGACGGATAGACAGTCATACTAATACGATAGTAATTGCTTTTATTAGCTGCTTATATAAAAAAAACGTAATACATAGTACATTGTAGTTCAAAATTTCTCTTTGACAGAAATTAAAATAAATACCTTGGAATTATATAAATTTATAATTTCCACCGCTCGCTCCAAGCATCGCTTTGACCCAAGGGTTCTTATTTCACTGCATATTTGCACTGCTTTTACCTCTGGGTTGAAACAGTTTATTTAGAAGTCATCAACCTAATGAAAAATGTATGTAAACATTGCTATGACTTACAGGATTTCCGGACACATGTTTGTTTTGATCATCTACACTAATATTATAAAGCTGAAGAGTTTGTTTGTTTGCTTGAACGCGCTAATCTCAGGAATTATGGGTCCAATTTGAAAAATTATTTCAGTGCTATAATATAGTCTATCTATAAGATTGCTAGAGGCTATATATCATCACGCTAAGACCAATAGGAGTGGAGCAATGTGGGTAAAACCGCGGAGCACAGCTAGTTCGAAATATAATGCTAGGTGGTGGTTAATAGGTGCAATCTATACTAATATTATAAAGCTGAAGAGTTTGTTTGTTTGTTTGTTTGAACGCGCTAATCTCGGGAACTACTGGTCCGATTAAAAAAATTATTTCGGTGTTAGAAAGCTCATTTATTGAGGAAGGTTATAGGCTATATATCATCACGCTACGACCAACAGGAGCGGAGCCACGAGGGTGAAACCGCGGGGAGCAGCTAGTTTGTTATATAAATCCCGGATAAAAAGCTTTAACCCTCTAAGTGGGGTCAGCACAATATGTTTTTCTCTATTATATTCTTCCATCATTCCATACACCTTTAATGCACATCATTTTTCATATCGACCTTTCTGGGCATTCCTAGATGGTGAATATCTATGGAGCATTTTGGGCATACCTTGTAACACACTCCATCCCTCTTAACATAAACCTTAAGAGCTACGTATCCAGCCCCCCTAGACAAGTGGCTTTCTATTAGCGTAAAGTTCAATAGAATAGATTATGAATGTATGAGATTGACGTTTGATCACGACGACGACGACGATTGATTACGTCAATCTCATACATTCATAATCTATTCTATTGAACTTTACGCTAATAGAAAGCCACTTGTCTAGGGGGGCTGATTTGATAACCTCGTTGGTTAGCAATCAAATTCGCTAAGAGCTAGCGCGCACGCGCAACTTTGTCTCCGCAACTATTTTGTCTCTCCCACCCATGGGCTAGTATGAAAGTGCGCGCACGTAGCGACGCAACTCCCCATACAAATTGATGGGAGAGACAAAATAGTTGCGGAGACAAAGTTGCTCGTGCGCGCTCGCTCTAAGTATACAAAGATTGGTAGCAAATGATAATATTAGATAGGTATTAACATCCAGCACTAATATAATTTCGCTTTCAAATGTGCGTTTGATATTTCAAGGTTACGGCAATCAAAATAATAATCTATATTTAAGAAGGAATCTACTACGCGAGTTTGAGAGCTGTGTTTTGCAAGAAAATGCACGTAATTTCGTGTTATATTTATAATATTTTACTTATTATTTATGTACTGTTAGAATTTGTTGTTTACATTGTGCAAAAGGGTATTTCGAATTTGAAAACGTGAAGTCTACTTCAGAGGAGAGCTTGATTACAATTTAAAGTTTTTCGATTTTGGCATAAATTATTAAAAATGCCCAATATACTTTCAAAATATTAGGAAATTATGTATCAGTCAGGATCATAATAAAGAGCTATTTCAGCACAATGAATTGTATCAAGGAATCAAGGTCAAAATAAAAAATCAAGCTTAATTTATCATTACAATCCTTCCATATAGAGCTTCTTCAGTTAATCCCGCGATAGCTTATGCAAGTGGGTGGGTATCATCCAATTCATCCTGAAAATACTCTTTAGTACGTACCTACTTATATTCAACTAGCAAACCGGGCGAACTCCGTTTCGCCACCAGAGACACCTTTTCTTTGCTATAAACCTCACGGAGCCCGAGACCTTTCCAACGAATGCAAAACCGTGGAAATCGGTTCGTGCGTTCTGGAGTTATAGCGTCAGGAAGGAAAACCCGACTTATTTTTATATAGTAGATATCCAATAGAAGATAAAGATTGAAAATAACCTAATATTGCAAACGCCAACCGTGGCGTAATCGAAGTCAATATTTACCAAGCAATAAGATTATTCCTACAGTCTATACAAACAGGCTCCTATGTAAGAGCAAAGCAAACGGCAATTATTAATTATCATTGGTACTTGCGTCAATATGGCTTAGAAATAGACGTTAGGCATATATGCTTTATCAGTAATCTTCTTAAGTACTTAATTGCACAATGCTCTGCGTCATGGAGGAGGAACTTTCGTCACCTCTGTTTGTTAAAGGACTTTTTCTCGAATGTCCTTGAATTCTCTTGGTGTTAGCATAGATGATTTCATAATGATCAGTAAAACACACCATATTTACAGTAAGAGTATTATCTTGAAATTAGGAAAATTTTAATGATCTAGGCTTTCTTTCTACTTTTATTAAAGTATTCACGCGCGTTTTGTGTCTTTCTACAGGTCTAGTCTGTAGTAGAACCATAATTTTCTAAATGTTCTTATTTTGGTTTAATGGGGAAGGTATGATGATTGTTCCTTTAACTCCTCGAGAAGGATAGGGCCTCAGTAAACTTTTTCCAGTCACGTCGATTTTGGGCTTTTGCTTTGGCGTCTTGCCACTACAAGGCCAGTTTTATTTAGTTCAGCAACCACGGATCTCTTCCATGATGCAGGGGGACGACCTTTTCTTCTACGGCCATTCGGGGGCAACCAGTCAGCTGTTTAGGCTATATTATGTTCCGGCCTCCTAAGGCAGTGCCCTTTCCATCCCCACTTCCTGGAGCAGATTTGTTGGTCTATAGGTTTCTAGTTGGTTATTTTCCAGAGTTCTTCATTGGAAATTGTATCGGGGAAGGTATAGGTATGTATAATTATCTGAACTTAATAAATTTAAAGCCGGAAAGCTCTAAGAGAACGAAATGTTGGAATTACATGAAATAATGTATTATAAATCACTTATTTTCATGGAACTTGTAGCAAGCTGATCTTCTATATAGTCATATATCAATTTCAGCACAAGGAGACGATGAGCTAGTGATTTACCCCCATTACTCATCGTCATATGATATTGTGTTAACAATTTGTCGACCATCTACGAGGGTGTGGTTTATACGAGCTAGGAGTTTTACAATATGTCATACCTATTCCAAGTTTATTTTTAACTAGAGGTCCGCCCCGGCTTCGCCCGTGGTACATATTTCGCAGTAAAAGGTAGCCTATCTCGGGTATCAAAATATCTCCATACCAAATTTCATGCAAATTGGTTCAGTAGTTTAGGCGTGATTGAGTAACAGACAGAGTTACTTTCGCATTTATAATATTAGTATGGATATACATGAAGTTGGTATGTACCGCAATATGAATTTTACTGAAAACAGGAGAACTGCAAACGTCATGAATTTTCTTTGTTCTTTTTGTCAAGTAATGTTACATCTATGTTGACTTCGTTATTTCTGTACTTTCTTTAAACAAAGTGTCTAATATGATCGTAAAAAGCCTTTTTATATTGGCGGTATTTGATAATTTTTATTAATATTGTTATTTTAGATAAAGTATTTTTTACTAGAATGAGGCATGTGATACCATTATATGCGTTTCCATATATTCGTTCTACATAAATATTAATCAAGACCTACATTTGCATAATTAGTCTGAAGAAAATCAGTAAACATCTAATTACCCATACAAAATGAGGAACTAATCACTATCAAATCACTATCGAATCATGTACAAGTCTTAATTTATTATCTGGCGGCACGCCAGCTGAGTCTGACAGACTGCAGTAACCTAGATTGATGGAGAGACCCTCGTGTAGCGGGAAATGCGTCCCAGATGTCAAAAAGCCCCGCACTGATAAAATAATAACTGATAACTGATGAAATATTATTCGTATATCCTTAAACTAATATGGTTAGTTTTTTTAGGATAACAAATAAATATTTTTCGGTACAATTTTCACACACGGGCAGGTACGATCTGATCCCATACTAAGCTTTTCGCTTGTGTTATGGAATACCAGTGGTGAAGTTACCAGATGGCTGATAAACATACATATACATATAATATTAAATAAATACTTATAAAGATAAATAACACTCAGACACAGAGCAAACATCAATGTTCATCACACAAATATTTGCCCTGGGTGGGAATCGAACCCACGACCTCTGACTTGGAAGGCAGGGTCACTAGTCACTACCAACTAAGCCAACCGGTTAGTCAATAGTAATTGTGATATAGAGTCAAAATATGGGTTGCAATATTGATTGTGCTATATTGATTGAGTGATTTTTAATTAATTGAACAATTTGAACTACGTAACAGTTAAAAAATTGGCTCGCAAAAACATGAGATTTTAATATATACGTTCTAATTGACTGAAAAAAGCCAATAAGAAGAGTGAACAATATTAATTATTTTGGGGAATCCCTGTGCGTTTCGATGTCGAGAATATACAAGTAGGTAGCGTAGCGATAAAATAAGTAAAACTTATAAAAGTTTACAAAACAATCTATACTTATATTAAAAAGCTGAAGAGTTTGTTTGAACGCGCTAATCTCAGGAACTAACGGTCCGTTTTGAAAAATTATTTCGTTGTTATAGGCTATAGGCTATAGGCCTATCATCGGATAATCGGATATCATAGGATATATCATCACACTAAGACCAACAGGAGTAGAACACTGCGGGTAAAACCGCAGGGCACAGCTAGTTAGAAATAAAAGTAAACAACCAGCATAATAATAGGCCCGGCTATTTTTTCACCAAAGTAAGCAAATATAATATATTGCTATCAGTAGCTTTTTAATTACTTAAATATAATCATGTAGGTATTAGCTTAGATGTTATCTATAAAATCTTCTAAAGGGTTTCATTACCCTTTTGGGATCCGTTGTATAACTTATTTATTTATAAACGCATGTGGCGTCGGTTAATTAGATTTATATACACTCTTGTATTCCGGTTGACACTTTTATTGTTCTGTTAATGAATGTGATTTAAATATTATCTACGTATCATTCTTGTATCATTATATTCGCCATTCAAGCGAAATTGAATCTCCAACATGTAGTCTATATCTGTATGCAATTTTAGTATATTTAAGTATCGATCGGTTTAATACCTTATTTTAATAAATACACAATACAAACATTAAACTAAAAATAAAGTTAAAAATACTATTATTACTTTGTTAAATTTCTATTTCAAGCTTAGATTTCAAGTATATATACCTAGTCCAGAAATAATATAGGTAAAATTAATTTATTTATAAATAGGTAGGTATATATAAAACCTTATTTACACAGATATTATAACTGACAATGCATTCTTGATACATAACCACAGAATACATAATAGTAGCTAAACGCTACAGAACGGACACTCTCCGCCTCCCTCCAAAATTAAACATTTACCTCACCCCGCACGATCAGTCTTAAAATGGTCCACATTTTTCTACAGGGACGATACGCAACGAAGATTGACAACATTAATCAAATTGACTTAAAGTAATTTTATTATTTTGGATTTGTGATTATCGTTTTTCGTAGAAAATGGTTAGATATTGTGCTGTTTATGGATGTATTTCATCAGAAAAACGCAAATTTTTTTTACGCTAGTCACATATTTGCCAACCATAAAGCGTTAACACACACATTTGCAGTCTCTACAGTGTGACTGTCAAAACGATAATTTTGTATGGAGTGTCCGGGGTGTGACATAACGTAAATACGCCATGTAAATAAAAGTCGTGGAGTTGTTTGCCGACAGTCTCTGCCATAAACTCGTAAGTAAAGACCGTGCATCGGCGGATTTTATGCTCATCTTTATTTAGTCAAGCGATATTGTCTGAGACAATCGATCGACCGCAACACGCTACACGATAAATTACTTTTTACGTTCACTCCATACTTTTCGTACGAAGCGGTGCATGATTTAGAGGCAGTCACACGGGGCCGCTGCCGGCGCTCGCTCGCGGTTCTTTCCATACATTATCGGTTTCAAACTGGCGGATATCCCTAGAGCCCCTCGCTTCGAGGCCCCCCTCAGGGCCAAGAGCGTGTGCCTAGCGGAGCGCCCCCGTTCCCGGTATGAGCGTAACGTTCGGAGCGCCGATTCTAAACATTTACGATACTCTGAAAAACAATTCATACATAAACCGATAAAAAATACCAAACGACAAGCTAAACCGAACAATGTTTTTGTCAGGCAACAAAAGAGAAAAGTCGTCGAAAAAATACCTTGCTCTGTCGCCATTCAAAATCTATCGATACCTATGACTTACGCTGATGAACCTAGAACGACCCATTCGACCTCCAAACGTCAAAATACATGCAACATACGTTCTGATAATAGATCTTTTAATTCCAAACAGGTCACCGACGTCAAGAGGCTGTGTCAGACGGTCGGCGGAAAAGAGACGGAGAATAAGTTACTACTGCAGATCAGTGAAGCCGAGCAAGTGTCCGACTTTGAAAGGATTCTTAATTCTAATGCAATACTGTGGGAGCGCGCTCACGGTCACGTGTGGCACAAACACGTCGCTACACACACCCCTACGTCTCTGCTTCCGTCGCGACCTCGCTC
>CAJQZN010043316.1:0-11234 GCA_907164685.1 Colias eurytheme
CAAATTATTTTATTTACGATTTTTTCAACTGCAAATGAAAAATTAACTGTGATTAAATTTAATCAGCCTTAATAAGGTATAAAATCGCGAACTTGTGGTCAAGGATAGTACATATAAATAACCACTAATGTTTCTTTCGATTATTATAATAAAAAAAATAGATGTAACAACGAACCGTTTTCAGTGACACCCCATCCAGATAGTATTCCTTCTTGGCCTAGATACTGACTCGGTGGTTTGGACCACAAGCAAGCTGGGTGGATATTGTGAGCGAACTTGACTTTATCCATCAGCTCGATGAGAGCTATGTCGTAGTACTTTTTGGGAGGCTTGTAGCGAGGATGGGTTATGATTCTCTTGATTGTCATGTCAACTGGGTCACCGTTGATACGAAACTGGTAAAAATAACATTGATTGGTTTAGCCAGAAAATGTGGTATTGAATTGGTTCTAGTTTAAATTGATAATGGTTTTTAAGAATTTTCAGCCAAAATAAAAAAAAATACCAGGTTAATGACAGATATTTAATAAAAATGGATATCTTCAAGTTACTTTTATTGTCTTGTAGTTTTATGGGTTCAATGAAAGCTTTTTATTTAGCAAAATTAACATTATGCTTAACTGAATCCTTATATTGAATGTGTCAAAAATATGTTTATCTACATCAAAATTATTAATTTCCAAACAAATTAGTAATCCTTACTTCATCTTCTTCTATATTCTCCACGCCAAGCCGGACTACCTCAGGAGTATTACTGACCACATCTTGGTGATACATCAAGGAGAGCCAAGTACAGTGTGCAGCTGTTAGAACATATTTTTCACTAATCAGCGAACCGCCGCATTTGAATACCCATTTGGATTGTCCATTGCCTCGCCAGCCTATCGCACCCTGAATAAAAAATGTGGTTATTAATATTGATTGAATCTCTACCTGCGATTTTGTGGTTGTATGTAAAATTCATACAAATTATTAACGGTAGTTTATACTTATGTTATGTTATTATATTATGTTTCCTTCATAGTTAGCTGCATCGTTATCAACTTACTCAGGCTCTTTATTTCCTTTTCCCGTGACAACCCAGTTCAAAGCAACCAACCAACCAACATTTAATACAAAAAAGATGAACGAAAAACAGCAGTAGCTTACCATGTGAGGAAACTCAGCTGGTGCCGCTGGACGTCCTCCAAAGATAACGGTCGGTGGTATGAATAAGAACACCTCTGGAATAACTCCCCGTTTGATTTGTGATATGAGATAGATGCGACCTAAAAATATATCATAGGTACTTAATATATACAAAGTATTCTGTCGTGATGTAATGTGACGGGAGTGGGACACCTGTATATTATACATAATTAATAAATCTATCTACATTATCTATCATTACATATCTATCTATGTTATCCCCGGGAAAAAAGCTCTCCGTTTTATAGATATTAAATGACTTACATTTATCATCTGCTTCTATTTGGTCTTCAATATTCTTCACTTCCCATATATATTCTAAACATTCTGAAATGAAAAAATATATTTATAACATACTTATCACCTGGTAAACTTCCTACCACCCGTTACTTTGTTTCTGACTGATAAAACCTTCCCAGCTACGACAAACATTTCAATAACAAAATTAACTAAATCGGCCCAACTGTTGTTGAGTCAGAGCAACCAAATAAGAATTTAGGATTAATTTTTCGCAGACCAATTTATTGGGTACACTTCAATATTTAAAACCATTTAGGGCCGATTTTTCAATCGTTGAATAAAACTTACCCGTCCAATAAAGTAATACACGATAATATTAAAATATCACCTGTAAACTGTCAAATACGAGCAATCAGAATACCTTTCATAAATGGTAGTTTAATACGTTATTCGACGAATAAGTTTTAACCAAGGATTGAAAAATCAGCCCTTAAGGAATAAGTATTATGTCTCGTAAGACATGTTTAAAACTATCTACTCTCGAAAATTGCGACGAAAAAGCGACGACATTTAAATGTCACGAATACATTGCCGAATGAGTTGTTTTACGAAACGGTTAGTTGCTTACAAACCGTCACTTTATGTTAAACAATTGAATGAGTTGGAACTCGATTGTCATTGCGCTACGTTTAACTAAACCACTAGTTTGTACTTAATGCAGGTTGGCTTATCTGCAGTCACTGTATGCGGGTATTTGAATATTTTGTTAGCAAAATCACATACATTATTTTGGCTTTAGGAAAAATGGTTTATGCCAAAGTGGTATTGAATTCAACGCTTTGGAATAATCTGGCATTATTGATCAGTTCATTCATCATTTATTTATATTAAGTACTAACTGCTCCGACAGATTTTGCTCTGCCCCCCTGCACCCTTTTCTTGTTTTCTCTCCATAAGAACCATAGTACTGTTGTGCCGTAAAATTTGCCGAATTAGTAGAGCCATTCTCGAGTTTTCACGCAACATATTTGGCGATTCATTTTTATAGTATATTATTTATATGAAAAACCAGCCGCATTTGTCGGTTTAGTTAATTAAATTAGATGTATATTATATCTTAATGTAATAAATAAAAATAAGATTTGTAGTACATAGTTCGTAATAACTTACTCGCGTCGCTTATCCTTCTTCCAGGAACATTAAAATCTGGCTTAGTAGCCATTACCGGGTTACAAATTTCGTCTGTCGCATTACTGAAGTCGTATGCTTCTGTTTCATTGTTCTGCAAATTATGAAATTGAAACGAAAAATGAAAACTATGAAATTCATGTTAAAAGGTAAAATTATATGCCTACATGTGTTTGTTTGTTCATTTTTTAAATAGGAATTTATTTACCGAATAGAATATTAAGATATGCATGGTTAAACAAGAGTTAGTTACTTTTTTAAATGATCGTTGGCGGTATTGGTTAAAATCAATTAATCGAGATTAGGATTATTTCTGATTTTTATCTGGTGGTTTGATTTGTTATACAAGTATAAAGTCCAATTTAAATACCTTCAGTGCGTTTAGGATAAATGCTTCGATATCATCATTAGAAAAATCCGTTGTTAGTCTTTCTGAAAAAAAAAGCAGAAATATACTAATAATAATATAATACACAAGGATGCAAATTGCTTTCGATATATTTCCGTATATGTCCAGGAATGTACATTGTACATTGTGCGCCTTTCCGAGTTTCAAATCAACTATAGAGTCAGGTAGAAATTGCGCATATTAAAATAGAATATAATATTTCTGTGCCTCCAGTGAATAAGGGAGTAAGACGAGTTATTCCCTTTGGTTTTTATTGCACCATTGGATTCAGCTCGTCAAAATACACAACATATCAAAAGGTCATATCTCTAGCTGCGTCCTAACCCATTTTTTCGAATGACCCAAACGGTATAAGTAGGGTGTGATTAACGGTATAAGTTACCTTATCCATCATTTTAGGCAATCGCAAAGGAACTATTCGTCTCGAGTCAAAAGTACCCACGAACACAAAGACGTATGTGTAGTTATACTTTTTGAATAAAGACTTAATTCATTTTGTTCCATCAGTCCTAACACAATTTTAGTATAAACGCATTTGTGTCATTTTTCTAACATGAGCATAAAGGAACAACTCTTTTAGTGTCATTGGTTCAAGTGACGACATGAGACAGTTTGGCATTAATGCCGTGTTGCTATTGGTCTATTAATTGAATACTGCACGGAAACAACACACACTATTCCTTATTATTTTTAAATCGTTTTTTCAATAAATCTGCAACAACAAATCTTTATATTTTTTAAAAAAGGTATTTATCAGTTAACTTGGGATACTAATATATTTCTATGGAAATTAACTACTTTTTGCAATAGATATTAAAAATACAGTTAACACATTAAGTGCATTTAATGATATTATACTCATTGTTTATATAAATACAGAACGATAATTGAATCATCTAAAAAAAACCAACAAAAATGTTAAACTTATATTTTCTTCTTATATTTGGGTAAGTTTTTAAAAAATAACTCGTTTTTAATCTTTTTTTTTTTAAATTATCTAACTACAACAATCAAGACAATAATACTATAGTGTATAATAGTCGCATAAAAAAAAGTATTTATAACCAGTCTTGACAATTATGAATATCGTTTTCTCCGCATATAGCGTTTTAGCCACTGTGCTTTGGTAATTTGCTTTTTTTTATAGGAAAAAAATCCGCAATATCGATACTTCTTTGGTCCTGCATTTTCGTAAACATTTTATGGATACTCTGGTACCACATATTTTGAAAAAAATTGGGCTTTTGTCACGTAGAGTCTCTTCAAAGTGCGTGCCACAAGTCGTATTTGCATCCAAGGCACCTTCAAATCTGTGCTTAATTTTTTCATAAAATCTTTGCGGCTCATTGTATTTTCTTTATTTATCTACATTATTTTAATATTATATTATGATATAGAAATTGTTAAAATTCTATATCATGCCGTAAAATATCGCCACTGACCACCTATAACTTTTCCTGTATTAACTGAACATACAGGAATATGGTTTTCGGGCTACTCTTATCTCTTTATAGTGCTTGTATCCTCAATGTATACCAACCACCATGACATTGTGGCGTTGCCACTTTTATTATCTGTGGCGTTCCGAAACGGAACGCACTTGATCGAATTTTAAATTGATTCGACGATTAATTTTCACTAGGACAATAGTTAATACGCAAAACGCAATACGCAGTTGATACGTATTTAATACCAATACTCAATGATTGTCTCCTGCTAACCTGTACAGACTAGACTCATTGTGGTGACTGGTGAAACATTGTATAGCATTAACAACATAGTACTGTATTATTGAAAGATCGATTAAAGGTTTATTTTACAATCTACGACTTTCATTATACATGGGTAACAAAACCCCATAACATATTCGGTTTTACTCCGGACAACATCTTCAGCCACCCAATCCCCTTGCTTGAAGTCCAAATCCAGCGGAGGACAATAATCGTCATTTACTAAAATTGAAGGTTTTTCGTCCTAGTATAAAAGTTGTCTGGATCCCATTTTGTACTCAATCTATAGATATCATGTGAAATAAATCACAAAATAAAAATTTGAAACAATCTTAAAAGTTACAAAAAGCCTAATTATACGTCAAAATGACGCACAACATCCTCTTTACAACCAAATTGCGGAATTTACCTGGATGAGCCAACTATGTACTGCTAGGTCTAGACGGCTAATAAGTTGGTTCTGGATTTGTCAGCGATTCGATGGTAAATATAGAAGAGTTCATACGTCAAATTTACGTAGATTGGACTTCTAGGGTTATATGCATAAATACCTCAATTTTGTTATGTTTTTGTTATCTAATAACGATAAAAAACCCGTTGATTTCATTCGTTTTTCAAGCTACGTGCATAGTTTTTCCACTAAAATGCCTCAATTGAGTCATAAAGTACACAAATTTCAAGCATAATAAGTCACATCATTTCTATAAAACCAAAACTGGCAATAATATAAGTCGTGTTGTGCGATTATGAACATAGTGCATAAGGGCATAAGTCGTTACATTGCAAAGAGTAAAAAAAAAGTATGTGAATACATTGAGTTATTCCATGAAGTACTCGTTCATAAGGCCACAACTACAAAAAAACACGAAAAAAGTATATTTATGGGGTTGTTACAATATGTGTTCATATGTAAAAATATAGTCTAACATCATATCTTACACATACAAGCTTAAAATTTTGAATTAATAAAGATTTAGTATTGATATATAGTTTTTTGTCTCTCCTGAAAAGTGCTGTTTTTGAGTTATTCCCTTATTCACTGGAGGCACAGATTTTATTTATCAGACAAACAGACATAAATGCATTCGGTTCTACCTTATTATGCCTAACATAACAGTCATATCTTAACAATAATTCCTTTACTGTATTATCCTTATGACTTCGAGAATAAAGGATACCTATACTTTATTATGTACTAGCGGTCCGCCCCGGCTTTGCCCCAAGGGCGGATCCAGCCTTAGTGCCAGGGGGGGGGGTCACATAGACGTGGGCAATTTTCAAAAGCTATATTTTGGTAATTTAATTGAAACGTAGATTTAAAAAAAATTGGTCAAGTGCGAGTCAGATTCGCGAACCAAGAGTTCCGTACAAACGTTTTTATATGTTTTAATATTAAATTTATGCTCTTTGCAATTTTTCCTTTATCTGTGCTATAAGACGTAAGTTTCTATTAAATAAAGATTAAATATCAAAAGATTCTGTGTTCACGGAAAGTACCCTCTAGTTTTTGATTCCTGGCAACACTTGCGAATGTTGATAAGCATGAAATGTATGTTTTAGCAATTTTTCCTCCATCTGTGCTGACATTGCTTTTAACCAAATTTCAGAACTCTGTGTTCACGGGAAGTAGTACAATACCTATATACCTATAGATTGAGTCGAAATTTGCGATAATTTACAGCATAAACGTCTGTAATCTGTATCTTTTGATTGCGTTGGCTTATAAGTTTGAATTTTTCACAGCATCAAGGGACCGTAGACCGTAGGATTTCGACATTAGCAAGGGAATCAATTCCTGCAGGGAGCACCCTGTCCCGTAAACACAGTCTTGAAATTGAGTAAAAAGTATCATGTTATAGCACAGATGTAATAATGACTGCGAAAACCCTAATTATTTAATTAAATTAAATAAAAATATACATGTATTTAATTGATATTCACATCAGAACTCAGGTCTATAATAACTTAAATCTGTTATTTAATAAAAATTCTATGTCAACGCAATCTGACGAAAAAGCAATTAGAGCCGCATATTCTGTAATTCGCAACTATACTTGCAAGGGAATCTTCAATCAAAACCTACAAGGTACTTCCCGTGAACACAGTCTTGAAATTTGATTAAAAGCAACGACTTAAGCACTTACAAGTACAGATAAAGAAAAAAATCCTTTAAACAAAATTGTAAGATACAAAATAATGAAAAAATAAATATGTTTGCTCGGAGTCCTCGGTGCGCGAGTCCGACGCGCATTTGGCCGATTTTTGTTGTAATTTGACTGTATTTTCTATTGTTCATTTAAAAAAAAATTGCTATTTTATTTTTATGTCTTATCCACGATCTGGGATATTTTGATATTTGAGGTTTTGTGTGAAAAGTGTAACAGCAAAAGTTGTAGAAAAAAAATTAATTACATACAACTTTACCATTACACTTTATTCCGCAGTTATAGATTTTTTTTAAAATCGAAAAACCTGTTTTTTGTCCTTTAATTACGACCACAGCTGGTCGACCCTAATAAACTTTTTCTATAATTTTTGTTATATTCTCTTCCGTTACCGTTTGTAATTGATTTCATTGCTCTATATTACTTTTGTCTCAAAATTCAATAAAAACATCATGTTGAACAGTATTAATTTGTTAATTTAAAAAAGTTAATATTAACTTAGGTCGTGGACCTAGCCCAGGGGGGGGTCATGACCCCGTGACCCCCCCCCCCCTGGATCCGCGCTTGCTTTGCCCGTGGTACATATTTACGTTTTCTCTACATAAGAACCATCCTCGTACTTCAAGGAATATAATAAAAAAAGAATTATCGAAATCGGTTCAGCCGTTCTCGAGTTATGCGCTTACCAACACATTTTGCGATTCATTTTTATATATAAGAAGATATACTTAGTAATATAATTTTTAAATTTTGATACTTCAATAGTTTCAATGTTTTTTCAATACTCATTATTTTGTGATTACGATTGATGATTTAAAACCACACTGTTTTATTGATAAGATTTGAATTATTTTAGATATATTGGATTTTTGTCTGCCTGGATCAGCAAAATAAGTTTTTGAAAAACATACTAATTAAAAAACAGCGTCTATTCTAGCGGGGCTGTGGTGAGCTTGTTGTTACAGCTGATAACAATAGGAAAACATATTGTAATCATATGTATCTATTGTACTCTTACTATAATTGGTAACTGACGTAGTGTGGTAACCATAGCAACGCCTATAAATACGTGTGAGTAATTTTACGCATACGTTTATGTACCTACAAATCAGTCAATTATTTTCTTTGATTGCTTTTTCATGACATCGAAAATTAAAATAATTTAATATCCAAATTGTTTTAAAGCAACGAGCTATATTATATTTATGTAACATGTAATTGTTCATTTTTTAAATTTTGAAATAATCGTGTCGAAAATTAAAAGCTCGATATAAATAGTTCTGGTTAAGATATACTAATAATTGAAATGAAACCATGAATGCACCCATGTGTATGACTAAAGAATATCTTAAAGAATTACCTACGCCATTTAATATCCATAAAGTATCAACATTAGATAACATGAACAAGCGTGTAATGCAATTAAAAAAAAAACATAAAAGTAATCTTAACACAAAAATATTACCTGCATTAGAACAGATGAATGCCACAAACAAACAAACTAGTAAATACATTATCACAGAAATAAATAATATTAAATTATTATAAACTGCAGGTCGCCATGTCTGCTACAACTCGTTTAAGGAAATCCTATGTGATTTCGCATTATATTAACAGGTCTTATGACGTTAGACATTCTTTTATCTTTATATAATACTAGCGGTCCGCCCCGGCTTCGCACGTGGTACCTACATGTTTAAACTATCCTATCTCTCAAGTTGGATCGAACTGCACATGGTGTGCGAATTTTATTATATTCGGTTAAGTGGTTTAGGAGTCCATTGAAGACAAACATTGTGACACGAGATTTATATATATTAAGATTAATAGATATAATAATTCAATTATGAGTTAGTAGAGATATAGAAAATAAGGAAAAAGTGTAAAAATCTCATAGAAAATGAAAGACCTAAGGCTCCAAGAAAAATTGGTTATTGTTTGTTGCTTAGATATTTAAATGATCCAAAATGATGTGTTGAAGCAAGGTTGAAGCTAAGTCAAAACGGGTATAGAGTTCAAACTCGTTTTTGTTTATATCGTGTTCTATTTTTTAAAAGTAGGTTTGTATATTCATATGTTCTGATATTTTTTGAGATTGTACTACCATTACTATACTTACATTGGTAGTAGTGGCTTCTTGCAAAGGTGACAGATTTCAATTAAGGGGCTGAAGAATGACTATTTACTAATATATGTCTGAAGGTTTGAGATTCTACAGAGCATATATTAAATTATATGAACTTTTAATTTTTGTGTATATTTAGTAGGTTTCAGAATAGGTCGTAAACTATAGTTTATATTTACCCGTTAGTATCAAGGGTTTCCTGGTAGAAAAACAGTTGCCCGGTCAGCTAGTTATTTTATAAGAATTTATTTGTAAACGCTATACGCATATTATCCTTAGGATAAATTATTAAGCTGACGCCAAGTTCCAGCTATTTGTGTCAAATTTTATCCTGTTTTGCTATAAAATACAATAGTACCTCATGGCCTTTTATGTCAGACTGCAGACAAAACCAGACAATTATGTTCAAAACAAATTGATTATTAATTGAAATACTAAGAACAAAACGCAAATTTAAATGTCGGAATATCCGAAACTAAACTTTTTCAGCTATTGTATTATCAAGTATTTACCAAATAAAATTAAAAATATAATTATAGTATCCGAATACTCAACATCATTCAACACAATATAAATAAATAAATAAATAAATAAATAAATAAATATATAATATAATATAAACAATTAAATAGAGTCACCAATATTTTTATAATATTATACTAGCCGTGCTAGCGAGATGATATATACCTATAGCCTTCTTCGATAATTGGGCTATCTAACACCGAAATAATTTTTCAAATCGGACCCGTAATTCACTAGATTAGCGAGTTCAAACAAACAAACAAACTCTTCAGCTTTATAATATTGGTAGGTATAGATTTATTGAATACAGTAAAGGCCAGATACGCTTTCCTGCCTCTCGCAGAGTTTTAAAAAAATAATGGTAATAAGAACTTAAAAAATGTTTATTATTATTATTATATTTATATTATTTAGTAAATATAAAATTGATAAAATTTGAAAGGCCTAATATATTTTTTCAATTGCTTTTTTTGGATACAAATTAGTATTTTATCCTTTTAATATTACAATGTTTTATGTTTAGCTAGGTTTTGAACGCTCCTAAACTAAAAGTTCTGCTTAACTATAAAAAAAAAAAAAAAAAAAAATAATAAAAATCTTTATTGACATAATAATTGTACAGGTCTAGATAATGAATCCTTCGACTCCTGAACTAGTTAAAACTGTGTCTCAGGAGCCAGAGGCTTCTCCCAATATTGATCATAGTATTATGTCTATAAACTAAACTAAAAGCTCTAAAATAACAAAAATAAAGACAAGGTAAGTTAAATTTATACGTAAGCGCATTTGTGTATATCTAGATGAATGTGAGTGAGTGTGTGTGTGTGTATGTGGGTGTGTGTGGGTGTGTGTGGGTGTGTGAGAGTGTGTGCGTGTGTGCGTGTGTGAATGAGTGAGTGTAGTTGTGCATAAATGTTGTAATTTATAAACATTTTCTGTTGATGTGATTTATTATATACAATATTTTATTTTATCTATACTATGTTGTTAAAAGATCCCTTAAAATAATTTCAGTATCGTCGTAGTCAAAGTTCTCAAGCTAGGTGAGTATTAAGTTTTTTATTCCATTATTGTTTACTTTTTTCAATTTTAATTCTTTATTTATAATATTGTACAGGTGCGGCGCAACTACATTGTAGTGCTTTTGTGCGAATCTTGATTTCGTTATCGGAAATGGGCAACGGTCCACACGCTTGGTACTTTCAGGTAAGTAAGGCACGTCCTTTTTATGATAGCGTCTCAGGGTTTCAAATATGAAAAGCTTTCTGATACTTAAAACTCTGGCTTTTTTATAAACCTCACTTGTGGGATGACTGAATGGTAGATGAAGGCAGACTTTAAGAATTGCTCTCTGGGCACGCTCAGCTGTTATAAGGAGCGATTTGGATGCATTGCCCCAAGCACATATACAATACCTTATTAAACATTCGCACAAGGATTTATAGGTTTCTATTACTAATTTTTGTTCTGCGACAGATCTCAAAGTTTTAAAAATATAAATTAGTTGACGAACTCTAGAAGATAAAGTGGAAATATGTGAAGTCCAATTCAAATTGTCATCGATCTGAACTCCAAGATATTTAATAGAGTGAACACGCGAGAGCGTAGCACAGTTGCAGATTCCGATATGGTTACCACGATTACATGGGTGAGTGTGTATTTTAAGA